>JAOVYV010000040.1:9736270-9752759 GCA_025674545.1 Hassar affinis | reverse complement strand
TAAGAACACTAAATATAATAATAATAATAATAATAATAATAATAATAATGATTATTATTATTATTATTATTGCTATTATTATTATTGTTGCTATTATTTTTATTATTATTATTATTATTGCTATTATTATTATTATTATTGCTATTATTCTTCTTCTTCTTATTATTATTATTGCTGTTATTTTTTTGTCTTTTTATTATTATTATTATTATTATTGCTATTATTTTTATTATTATTATTATTATTGCTATTATTATTATTATTATTATTATTATTATTATTATTATTATTATTGTGGTTGTTGGTGGTTTTTAATGCGTTTTTTCTTTTTTTAGGTACTTAGTTTAGGCCACCCATGCTTTAACCCTGCGTGTTCATGCATCCTGATTTGTTTCACATGAGAAATATGCCATAACAAATAATAAATTGCTTATCATTTCCGCTTCCTCCTGCCGCTCTAATTTGGCTGCGGGTTTATATTAATAATAAACCCGACTACTACTGCACGTGTCCCACTTCTAGACTTATTAATAATGCAATGTAACAACAGTTATGATAAAGTGACAGAGCGCTGGAGGGCTGAGTTAGAGAAATGTGCAGCAGCACGAGCACTGCTACTGTCCAGCTCAGCTTTAACGCCGCCAGCACACAAACCCGACATATCTACAGACTATTCCTAAACTCGGCCTTAATCCCGCAATCTAAATCCTTCTGAAAATAAAGACAAATAGGCACAAACCAGGCAGTGATGAGGTGTTTGGGGAGATAAGGGTTCTCAGTTTCCCCACAGGGTTTTACCTGGAAGCTTCTTTGATAGTGTAACACTCACACAGTCCACAAGAGAACCTTTAAGTGACCTAGACAGAACATTTCTCGCTCTTACTCTGTCTCTGCTTCTGCATTTTACACACACACACACACATACACACACACACACACACACACACTGATATGCTTCAGTTCAGCATACATGCTCAGGGTCTTTATCTCATCCAGTCCTTGCCTTCACTACAGATAAGGTGAAGGCTCTATTAACTCCCGATCCGAGCAACACGCCTGTACAGACTATTATTATACAGAGAATTATAAAAGCAGAAATTCACGGTTGTTGTTTCTCCCTATAGCTTACTAAAGGCTTGCAGAAGAATGGATCTGGACACGGTTTCCCAAACGCATCTCAAACTCAATACCATCTTAAAGGGTAAAGACGGAGTTCAGCATGATGCTCACTTTACCTTTTACCGGAGATTATTTGCTTACACGTAAAAAAAATAATCGATGGCCGATTTGTTGGTGTAAGATCTAATATTACATTTATAATATATACTTTTATATAATAATAGGCTATATTTTGGGGTAATTGCTAATTTTAATAAGAGGAAGGTGTGTTATTTCAGTGACGTAGAATATAATATAATATAATATAATATAATATAATATAATGCAGACAGACAGACAGATAGATAGATAGATAGATAGATAGATAGATAGATAGATAGATAGATAGATAGATAGATAGATAGTCTGTGCATTATTACACCTATTACACCCAGGTGTTGGCTCAGTGTCTGTGCGCTTTGCTGGGTCTCCCCTACAGCAGGAGTCTGATCAGGGCGGCGCAGTCTAATGGTTTGTTTGACATTTCAGCAGTACCACATGGCCGCGTTCCTTAATTACAACCGGCGTCGTGTTTTGTGGCAATCAGGGTTTCCTCGTCTCCTAAGTCCTGCTTTTAGAACAGCTGAACCCTGATTTCCTTGCACAACTACAGGCGATCATTTCTCCGCATCCCCCCAGCATGTCTGTCTGTCTGGAGCGCCTGCGTTAGAGCTCTCAGCTTCTGGGTTGAACATTCCGCGATATTAAGCGGCCAATTACTCCTTATATCAGCATCACTGCTCGGGGGATCAGGGGGATCTTCTGACTTCAAGAAGCGCTGTGAGACACAACTGCGCCCGGACCAGCACTTCATTTTCATTAGGCCATGTGATTAAATAAATAAATAAACAAACACAGAAATAAACAAACACATAAATAAATAAATAAATAAATAAATAAATAAATAAATAAATAAATAGGCACGTACGTCAGTAATTAA
The DNA here is from genome assembly GCA_025674545.1 of Hassar affinis. NCBI lineage: Eukaryota > Metazoa > Chordata > Actinopteri > Siluriformes > Doradidae > Hassar > Hassar affinis. The sequence continues at coordinate 9,750,661 of JAOVYV010000040.1, read as the reverse complement.
GTAACTAAGCACGCAAATAAACAAACAAAGAAATAATTAAGCAAACAAACATGAAAACAAACAAACAAACAAACAAACAAACAAATAAATAAATAAATAAATAAATAAATAAATAAAGGGAGAGGAATTTGCTCAAAACGCATGCTCGAGTTGGCAGACTTAGAAATCCCTACATAAGGTGCATAATTCCACACTTCAAGTTTGCTCAAGTGGCCGATTTCCTCCTTGTAGAAACACTAAACCTGTAGGCTACATAGCAGTGCAAAAGATGTAATAACCAGCAGGCGTAATGATTAGACACGTTGACATGATGTTCATTACTCCTCCATATTGACGGGAAAATAATGAATTTAGCGTCCTGTATCCTTTAATGCACCAACAACTCGCGTGTAGATTAGGCTATAAGTAAAAACCATTATACCCATTATTGATATTTAATTTTTTTTATATACCAGGGGCTGCACCACTGTGCAATGAGCTCAAATGTCAAACGATTGTCTCAAAATAAGAAAATGCGAAATGAAAACAAGGCTAAAGCCAGCTCAGGTTGGTGTAAATTAGATGTGAAGCACGCAGCGCACCACACATGTTCTTTGGATTTATGATGATGATGACGATAATGATCATGATGATGATGATGACGATAATGATTGGTTAATTGCAGCAGACTGTGCCTGGTGAAGGTGGCTGGTTTTCTGTAAGGCCAGTGCTTCACAGGTTGAAGTGAGAGCACGCGGGTGCGAGAGAAAGAGAGGCGTGTAATGTATTTAACTGCGGCAAAGTAGTGTTTTGAGAATTGGTAATTGCTCACATCCTTCTCTGGCCACGGGGACAATGTCCAGATCCCGGCGTGCACACGTGTAGAGTTCGTGCAGGAACACACAGCTAGCTTCAGCATGGACTGCACAGTTTACCCTCAGAGCTGAAGCGCTTCGTCTTACTGATAAGGACAACAGTAGCACAGGTTACACGTGGAAAGAGCACTGCGTTGTTCTAATCAGCACTTCTGTAAAGCACGATCTGTCTTCAGTGAACACCTCTGGTGTTTATAATCCCACTGGGGACACTGGTGTGCTTCATTCATGGTGTTTTCTTTTTTCTTTTTCCTGCAGGGTGCTTTTGCTCAATTCTTTGGTTTTCAGAAGATTAATACTTGCTGATAATCTTATTAAAGCCTTCATGTCCAAAACCACATACTATAGTTTGGTGGAGTAACATTTTGACCTAATCTACTAATTCAGTACTGTAATATGTGGTTTTCTTGGATATGCAGTATGCCAAGAACAATCTGGCCCCTAACTGGTTCGAATTTGCTGCCGTGCGACAGTCAAATTGTCGTAATGACAAAGTAAACAGATACTTCCCCTCTATCAGAGTGAGGCTAAAAACTAGAGGCACAAACCTTCACTGTTAATTGCTGTTTTCCTACTTACCTACATTCAAAAACATCAGCATAATTCTTTCAAAGTACCACTTTCATTTTGTAATTTGATTTGAACGGGGCTTAAGGTGTTTGAGTAAATAGTCATTTAGATCTCACCGTGAACTTGGCTTGTGTCGCTACATTCTGTCAAGTTAGGCTGGGTATAGCCTGCGACTGAACAAGTACTAGATTTGGTTTTATTGATATATCATGTCTGGCAGTTTACATTTTGATGTTAACAAAATGTCAGTCACGTCATAGTGCTTTCGATGATTAGGATTCATGTACAAGTTAGTTTAGCCTGTGTTAGTTTTACTTCAAGTAAGTACGATTTCTAGGAGCTGAAGTAAAAGAGTACATGCCAAAACCAATTAACCACAGTAGCAAAAATAAGTTGGTGGAAAAATATGTATAAACCTATAAACCAACCAACCAACCAACCAACCAACCAACCAACCACCAAACAAAACAATAGTTGTATGGTTTTAACATACACCAACCAGAGCCAATAGTTACCAGTAGTTATCATAGGTGTATCACAATCAACTCATAGTACAGTAAGAGTGTTTCTCTTCAGCAAATAACAGTCTGGTACACAGTATATACATGCCTTGGAAATTAATCCCTACATGTGTGTATAAACCATAATAAATACACCCCCCCCCACACACATACACACACGCACATATTAACACAAACAAACAGGCCTGCATATTCAGTTCTACATCACCAGATGCTAGTAACATGTGTGTGTTGTTATGTTTTAGCCATTCGCACATGATAAATGTATAACTTTACATGTGAATGTATCATGCCATTTCTTATTGCTGTTAAACACTCTACAATATGCAAAGGCACATGCTGAATGCCTTTTCCCTTTTAATCACTTCACAGGGGCACATTTTATTATAGTATTTGTATATATCACATGGCTTCGGTAGCCTTGGCCTAATTTCACTCCGTATGTAAATAGACAATAAAAATATATTCCAAGTTCATAATGAGGTTAGAATATAAAATAAAAATGTTCTCCATAATGGAGATCAGGAGTGGAAACCTGACCTGGGCAAATGTAAAGGGAGCAATATCATATCGGGTTAATGAGTGCCATATGAAGTCTGCTCCGCTACGCTGCTCCGTTTGGACCTACAGAGCTGTCGGATTCAACAGGAGCTCTGTGAGGCCTGCAGGTGTTGTACAGTTGCACAGCATTACACAGTAACTTCTCAGACCTACCTCACAAGTGTGCCCCGGCCATGCTTTGTGTATTTATGAGATAATTAAGGCAAGGATACATCCATGCTTTTTAATGAGCTGGCATTCCTTTAGCATATCCCATTTCGAGTGGTATGTGCTATTTGGGAACATAAATAATTGTTTCCAATTTTATGTCATCTAGTATATTTCTCTTGAAGGCCATCATTCTCCTTCATGTCAGGTTTTTGTGTTTTATTTTCATCCCTTTTGCTGCAAGGCTGGTACCTAAAGAGGCAGGAGGTGTAACTGTACCCTTGTCATCAAACCGTACAGTAAAGCAGCGGAGGCATTGCTCCGGGAATGAGCAGGGAATAAAAACACCACTGCATGATAAGGAGCTGAGGAGAGACTTTGAAACACTTTTTAATGACACCCATAAAAGGAGCACTGGGTGAAGGGCACTGGGTCTATAAAGGACTAATGGGGAATCAATTAAGATGACCAGGCAGCAGTGAACAATTTTAACAGTGCAGGAGTTTAGCTATTAGTAATTTGAAAAGTGTTCCTAGCCTGGAAATTTCAGTGTTGGAAAACTCAGCTAGGATGTTTTTTTTTTATATACTGTAACCGACCATACTACAGAATATATAAGAAGAAAAGTATAAGAAGAAGTATATATAGCACCTGGCTTTTGCTGTATAACACTCTGTGGTCACAATTGTTAAAAAATAAAATTGCGTCTCAACATCTTTCAACTAAATTTCCACTAAACAACTTCCAGGTACATATCATACTAAGGTACAAGAACAACTATATTAAAATAATTAATAAAACACATTTTAAATAACACATTGTCAAATAAAGCAGTTTTCTAATTAATGTTAAATGATAAAGTGCATTAATCACAAATATGTATATTTATATTGCAATTATGAGCTTAATTAATCTGAGATTAATTACTATAACGATAATGATAAAGATTTTATAGTCATAAAAATGGTTGCTTAGAGAGATTGTGAGAAAAGTGCATTTTGCATTACACAGTCAGAATCAACAATTCTGAATAATTTCAGACAATATAAACAGAATACCATGTCAAATATTCTTCAGTAAGGCTTTTCGGTATATTTTGGAATACACCAAGTCTAATGACAAATCTTAGCACAGGAGTACCATTTTAATTCGCTGTAATTTTTTGGGATACATTTTCAGATTTTTCATCTTTTTTTCCAATGACTTGTCTGAACTACATGAATGAAACTCAGGCCATAAATACACAATTCCATAATTTTCAAGTTTAATTCAGAACATATGTCAGCTAGTATTGGTGTACAATTACAACTGTACTACCAATATAACCTAAACATTTCCTGATCAGTCATTTCCTGATTTGGCATGCATTTACATTTCCTGCAAAGCAAACACCACACAGTCTTTTCGATGCTGCAGAGATTTTTGCTCAGTCCTAATATGGCTTTATTAATTCAAACAGCCCTACAAATCCTCCCACTTGCTTCATCCAGCAGAGATGAATTTGAATTGTGCTCTAATATATGACAACCCATCAATCAAAAACTAAAACACTTCTAAACTCCCCCTGCCCTGAATGTTTACGTGGAGAGTTGATCTTGTTAATATTTCAGATGGTATCAAATCTACCTTGCTCCAGGGCTAAAAAATGGGTTCCGTTCGCTGGCTGATGGAGACACTGATGCAGATCCATGAGAGAAGGAAACTGAGATGTGGGCAAAATCAGGGTGGGCAGCGGTGTGACTCTGCAGTTTTCAGTCGAATTTGCAATGAGTTCAAATTAGAGACGAGGGCTGGCAGTAAAATCGCATGCCACGGCTCAATCAGTGGTCCACCCCACTTGCTGTGGATCAAACAAGATGGGCTTGGCGGAAAGTAGGCCGAATCAGCACGGAGACGTATTAACTTTCCTCAAAGCATGATGCGAAACGTTATTGAGATCTGAGCTCCTCTGATACACAAAGATGTCTAATGCTTAATGAGAGTGCAACAAAATAAAGACTAACAGAAAATACAAAACGTCATGAAAATAATGTGTTCATGTCAAGCATGAGAGAGAGAGAGAGAGAGAGAGAGAGAGAGAGAGAAACCCACCCAATGCATATAGAGGCTCTACACAAAGGGCCTTCCAGGACAGAGCTCAGATTTTATAAACTCTGCCCAGGAAGTAATGCTAACAAATGTCAGAGCTCATCGGAGCTCACACCCTCACCGAGAGGATATGGCGTGTTATCTGTTCATCTAAAAAACACTTATTCGAAACGGTGCCAAACCATGTCAACTGGATGTCACTGAGGTCCGGTATACAATAGATGGATGTAGCAGAGAGTAATGGTGTGTGTGTGTGTGTGTGTGTGTGTTTATAGTCTTAGTGCTAATAAGCACTTTCAGTATCAAACTTTAAATACGGCTAAACAATAATACTGATAATTGTGGGTGCGTTTGTGTCAGAATGGCTGCATTCTCCGCGTGAGAAGGAGCCGTTTTTCTAAATTTACTAACCAAAAAACTCGTGCTTGTGTGTATGTGTTGAGCGCCGTGCACTCAGACAGAAAGCAGATGTTGGGGACGTGCTAAAGGACAGTCTTGTTGATAATCAACCTGCTATTAGCGAGGTATGTGGCAGTAGTACTCCTGGACTGTGAAGGATTAGTTTAGTCAATCCCTCCAGCTGGACAAGTGGCTACATCACTCTTATTGAAAGGCCACAAAAGCACACAAGCACAGATAACAAATGACTTAAGAGAGTAACACTATTTGAAGACTCATTCTTTTTTTTTCCCCGTGGAGTGAGTTATGATCGCGGATAGCTCTGTTTCCTCTGCAGCTCGAAAGGTCTGTAAACATGGGTTAAAGTAATGTACGTTATTCAATTTCCAGATGGGGTGGGCAAGACCTCTCTCCTCATTTTTCCCCACAAAATAAATGAGGTTCTAGCGTCTTTCAGCTTTCAGGACCTTTCAGGAAAAGAGAACAAGGGAGAGAGAATAAGAAAAGGTGTGTGGGGGAATTTAAGAAAGCATCCAACTAGTATGGCGCCTCCAGTGAATGTAAAATCGCTATATATCATACTAAGGATTAAAGGAGACTGAACAAACAAAGTACGATGTAATGAAGGTGATAAATTAGAGTTTAAAACACTAGACTAGACACCAGATCTTGTTGCTAGGGAGTGAAATGTGCAGCGTCTGCTGCAGAAAGAGAAAGAGAGTGGAGCTGTGGACTCTGAAAAGAGTAGAAGGGAGGTGAAGAGATAGAGAGGAGTTGTGGACAGTAAAAGGCAAAGCAACAGAGAGCACAGAAACATAGAACGTGTTGTTGGATGAATAAGAGAGAGAAAGATTGAAAGAGTACAAGAGAAAGAGAGAGGAGAAGGAGGAGGCGGAAAGTTGCTCAGCAATCTCCCTCCATTTGACCGGCCAAGCAGCACGGCTCAGAGATGCGGCTGAACTCTTCTGAGACAGCTGCAACATTTCAGGGCTCCAACTCAGCGAATTTCCATCAGCCACTGCTGCCAGAGACCACAAAATGCTTTCAAACAACGGCTCACTTCAAGAATTCTTGTCTAAGGGAGCAGGGAAGGGGGGGGGGGGGGGGGGTGATAAAAAAATAGGGCTGGAGAAATTTTTCTTTGTGTTGCTGATTGAGCTCGGTGAATTAAGAAAACAGATTAATGCAAACTGTGCCCTGGCAGAGAAGTTTGATTGGCCTTCCATGGCAAAATTGCTTGCAGGTTTAGAGAATGGTGTAGAAAAGCAAGCGTGTGTGTTTGGTGGTGACCGTGGTGCGTGTTAGGGGATTCAGGCCTAGGACAGCTTGTTTCATGTCAAAGTACTCACCTTCTTTGCTATATATTAGCACTCATCAGGAATAGCCATTAAACCCGAACCTGCCCTGAAAATTTAATTACCAAGTAGGTCATTTCTTTGTAAAGCCAAATAAACCCACACCACCTCAGCGCGTATTCGGCGAGGTTCAAGGGCCATCCTTTCACTCATTCTTTGTTGATAACACCCAGGACCCAAGGCCCAGCACAAGGGGAAATAATAGTCCTCTTATCCAACGACAGCAGCCCAACTCTATTAGAACCAGCTGGCCCCTGCATAAGTCATTCTTTATTTAAGTTCACTTAAGAGAACAACTGACTTAATGAAGGGTGCTATTTATACATGGGGGTTACTCATCCATGCCGCCCATCAGAGGAGCACAGTGCAGGCTAAGCGGAGACCTGTCCCAATAAACCAGACCATTTACTCAGGGTGCTTGTAAAAACAAGAGGGCCCAGGGCAAGTGGGCAAGAGACCAGGGGGAACTACAGGCCGTCTTTGTGGAAGAGAGCTTGGTGTGGAGGACTGAAGTGTGGATGGTGGAGAGAGGGAGAGAGGAATTCCAGCAGACTTTATAAACCGTCCAGGCAAGTGCTGATTTCTGATTAGATGTGAGAAGATGCTTTTGGAACAGAGGACCTGTTTCATTCAAGAGGTGAGGCAAACAGCGGCCCTGATTCAAACGTGTAATGAAGTAGGAAGTACTAATGAAGTAATCGTTGATTATTAAAATCAATTACAGTATACAGTACAGTCTTTATCAGGGTTTTAATCTACATTTGCAAAGGAAATACACATTTTTACTGCATCCATATAGTCTATTATGCAGTGTAGTCCTGGGGATCACTCATCATCAACATGCATGCACTAGCTACGAGGTAGAAACGAATGCCCAGTAATCTGTGCAACTGTACTGCTAACGCTTGAAGGACATCCCATTAATATGTTTTTTTTCTCTCTCTGTTTTATCTCTGGTGCATTTATGTAGTGAGCAGTATGGCTGGAGCATAGCGTTTGAAGTCTGCAGGCTCAGCTCAGCAGTAAAGGGACTCCCCCTGCCTTCCTCTGGTCATATAAATGACAGCTAATGAAACATGAGCCGCTGGCCCTTTGTCAAAGCTGGGATATCTGCGCCGCCCATCCACTTAATCAAATGTACCGTAATTGTCATCTGCAGATTTTTAAAGACAAGAAAGAGACATTGGAACTTGACCCTCCAACCCCTGACTCAGGGATGTCAGACTTTGTGTATAGTCATGCTTGACCATGCATTGGGCTTTGTGGGGGAGAAGGCCACAGTTGTCAACCTTGTCTTCTCTTCTCCTCATCTCATGCCCACAAACTCCTTAGATCTTCAAAGCTCGAGCAGACCAACAAATCACAGTGCCTTGCGAGCACTAGCCCCATAACAACAGTGACAAAGAATGACTTTAAGAAGCGGGGTCCTGAGAACAATGAGAGGACCATCTGGGATGCTTTTAGGATGAAACTGAAGTTGTAAAAGCACATTTGCAACAAAGAGGAGAGCAGCAGTGAAGTAACTGAGGTATATGGACAGTGCAGGTCCTCCAAAGCCACAATATATACGACCTTACTGAAAATTATACCCCTGTGTCCACTTAACAGCCAAACACTCCTAATCCCTGTCCTACCCTGCAGATGAAACTCAAACTTGACTCCAACCTCAACTTGAACCTGGGGTCTACTCTCAGCCACTGTTCTAAAAAACAAAACCGACTAGTTGTAGGGGTCTAATCTAACAACAAGCTAAACCCCACTGGGGATGGGCAGGGTTATAAGATGAATATTTGTATATTGGGTGTGAATGACAGAAGTGGGTGAGGCAGGGTGAACAGCTGCAGCGATGGAATGTGTCCACAGTGGTGGCGAACGAACTAGCGTGCCGTTCTGTGGTGTTAATTGCCAGATTTCGAGGACCAGCAAATCAGGAGACCTGACAGCTGGCTATAAGTAATTCCATGTCAACATGAGAGACCTCATTTGTGGGAGGGAAAAGAAAATGTTTTGATGTTACCAAGAGAGACAGAAAAGGAAAATAATACTCCATTATGATGAGTTAGATGCAGAGCTCTCACTGGAGCACACTAACAGCTTCACTTGCCTCTGCTGTAAAATATAAGTACTGACATTCATAACTTTATTCTAGCACATAAAAATGTACTCAACCAGAGCCTGACAGTAACCACAACTATGGAGAATGTTATACCCATGAAAAAACCAACATACCAGCAGATTTATTCAAATAAACGTGGATTAGTGCCACGTACCATTCAGGCCATTCCGCAGAAAGGAAAGGATGCCCTGTTGACAGTCTGTAATGGTTTCGAAATCCTTGCAGTCTATTAACCATGTAAGATCCCATGCTTCATGATTCACCTCACAAGATTTTGGGAAAGACAACAGCCTCTTCTTGTTTAACATTTATTATTTCCATCACCCATAAAAGCAAAACAGTTGCATATATTATACACGCTATGATGGTTACTGAGCTTAATAAAGGTTAGGCACACTGCTAGATATTGGACATGGCTCTTACAGCTTAGAAGGCAGATGCACAAGTGTTTTAGTCAGAGGATGCATGTAGAGGAAGGTGGGGGGGATACCAAGTGGAACATTTGATATGGTCTTCACAGGTTTCCCGAGAGGGCAACAGTTGCCCGAGCTCCAAGAGCCTTAATAAGGATTGACACGCGTAACTCGACAAATATGAGAGCCAGCTATGGAATGGCGAGCATTTCAGAATAAGGGGTGGTCAACCTAACCTAGCTAAATGGTAAAAAGTCTGCAAGCACACTCATGACTTATGTCTGAAAATACAGGTAATAGCATCAATAAATCTCCAGTTTTTGGAAATAGATTGTAGCAATTAGTGTTAAAAGGGGCCAATTGCTTGCACACTGCTGCGGTTCCCAAGATCTCAGCTCTGGAGGCAAAAAACCCGTTTTCATGTCCAACTCCACAAGACTCCAAGATGAGTGTTTAGGACTCAAATATTTTCTTCACCACCAGTGTTTGTTTGTTTTATTATTCCACTTGAATAGATATTTGTTTGGCCCGGGGTGGCTTCGTGTAATGGTTTCCATTCGAGAAGCAGCATGAAACTGTCTGGAAAAAATAAACAGAATCATTTTCCTCTTCTCATCGTGTCTGAGAGAAACGAGAGAAAGGTTTTGTCTCTCACACCTCCGAATGGTGCAATTAAGCGTGTTGTCATTTGAAACCGAGAAGCAAGGGAACCACAGAGAGGGCTGATGCTGAGGCCTCATAAAGCGGGACGATAAGCTGCGATCTCTCATGACTTCAAACTGAGCTTCATTTAATTTCCCCCTTGGAGGACATTGGTCACAGATGTGGCATTGCCCTCATCTTCAAAGTCTGCTTATGTCTGTGAGAACTTGTCCATATTATGACACTGGGGAAATATGTGCTTTATCACTTCACTCAGTCAACGCATTGGATTTTGGTTCCACTCAATTTGAATTGACATAAACTGTGCTATAAAGGAACAGGCGAAAGTAACTGCTTGAGTGATCTCATTGAGCGAGACAGGCTCCTTGATACGGAAAAACCGCAAAGGCTGAGCCTCTGAGCACATGTGCTGTACGTGTTAGTCAGTAGTACGTGTGTGTATGTGTACAGGCAAGCTGAATGCTTTTAAGCAGACTGATGCAGCACATGAACGTGTGTATACCAGAGTGTCTGACCTTCTCGCCATGACACATTCACTGCTGATAGAAATAAAACTACCACGATGATAAATCACGGCAACTCATTCAGGCAACCTGACACCCCTTAACCCAGAATCTACCACAGCTCATCCTTTAGTCAGTGGGCTGAGAGAGCGCTTGTTGCCCTGAGAGATTTTTAAACAAGGTGAAAATATATTGTTCCTCACTGGCCCAGGATAGTAGTACCTATGCTGAAATGTCCAATAAGTCGATAATTACAAAGCGATAATGTGAGATAACTGGCAAAGCAAGGATAGCATTCAAGCCTATCGTGTTCATGAAGCCTGTGCCAGAACTGGGTGATGCCACTTATTCTCACTGGTCAGATAGGATAAAAGGTCACAGTTTTGGAAGCCAACTTGTTACTTGAGTGGTTTAGATGACTGCACTGGCCATGCTGAAAAAACAAATGACAGCTTCACATTCCAAACAATAGTCAAGCAATGATGGATTTTGGTATCTAGTAACTAGGTCAGAAAACACATTCCTCCATTAGACATATGACTAGGTACTAAAATAAGGGCCTACCCACATGACATACAGCATATTCAATGTTTCCTCTAGGATTCTTTTCAGTAGCTGGGAGAATTAAAATAGTTTTGTTGTAACCGGGTGGTGCACACATATTACGCCGGTGGTCAGAGTGAATAGTAGTAAGTGGTTAAAAAATGTGAAATAAAGTGACAATTGACTGTAAAACAAACTTCAGAACATATTTACTGACACCTATTTAATCATACATAATGCCTCTTTGACCCTCTACTTACAGAAGGCACTATATATTAGTCTCAGTGGTAAAGTCTGCAGTCTGGCTGACAGCATTTAATTTTTCTTGTTTTATTATTTTCAAGAAGTGCTCTAAGGCTCTGTCATGGGGCAACTCACCTAGAGGTGGCCTGTTGATGCTCGGTATAATGTATCATGCCAGATGGGCCCCCTGCAGCCTGTTTCTCAGGTCTGTCTTCACCTACAAATAGAAACAATAACAACAATTAGTGGGGTGTGGGCGACTGGGAGACACCAGACAATAACTGATTTCAGAAAATACTATTAACTAAATGTCTTATTGGGGTCGTTGTCCTGCTGCAGAATAAATTTGGGCCAATCATACGCCTCCCTGATGGTACTGCATCATGGATAAGTATCTGCCTGTATTTCTCAGCATTGAGGACACCACTAATCCTGAACAAATCTCCAACTCCATTTGCAGAAATGCAGCCCCAAATTTGCAAGGAACCTCCAGCATGCTTCACTGTTACCTGCAGACACTCATTATTGTACCGCTCTCCAGCCTTTTGGCAAACAACTGCCTTCTGCTACAGCTGAATATTTCACATTTTGACTTGTTTCCGTGTCGGAGGTTTGACTTTTTGGCTGAACTCTTCCATGAAGACCACTTCTGGCCAGTCTTCTCCGGACAGTAGATGGGTGTACCTGGGTCCTACTGGTTTCTGCCAGTTCTGAGCTGATGGTGCTGCTGGACATCTTTTCCGGTTTTGAAGGGCAATAAGCTTGATGTGATTGTCATCTGCTGAATTAATTAAATTGAAACCTAAGAATAGAGGTGAAGTGAAATAATATGCCTTTGTAATGCCTTTGTAGCATTCATTTGTCACTCAGTCATTATCCAAGCTGCTTATCCTACTGCTGGGTCATGGGGGTGCTGGAGTCTATCCCAGCACTCACTGGGTGAAAGACGGGAAACACCCTGAACAGGTCTCCAGTCCATCGCAGGGCAGACACACAGACACATACATTCATGTACACACTCACACCTAGGGCAATTTAGTTACTCCGATTCACCTGACTGCAGTGAAGGGCATCGAACTCAGGTCCTTCTTGCTGTGAGGAGACACAGATTTCCTATAATAGTAATAGAAATAGTACTGTACATCACAAACACACATGCAATCAAAGCAAAACAGAACAATGTAGATATATCTGCAAAAAAATTCAATAAAATAATTAAATAAATACAGTATACAAATATAAATAAAAATACAATAAATAATTGTAATATAAATGTCAGTGCAAGGCAAAAGCTCAGTTATCTCAGTACCCCGAATCATCCCACAAATTATCAGCATTAAATGATATTGTTAAAGACTGATGAAATATCAAGATAATGCCTCCCCTATTCGTGTAGTGCAGTTTACTTCTGTCTGCCAACCCCATTGAAGCCATTGAGCAATATGATATACGTCACCAGCCAAATTGGGCATTATCACAGTATCCACGTAACCAACGAAAGGTTAAAGATCAAAATAAGAGTTATAGCAAATCCTCCGTGACCAAGGCGTATTGAATAGCACGCTGTATCATGCAGAGGTGAGAGATCAGCCTGGGGTCAGGGTCATGGACATAGTGTGAGGCTTAGCTTTATCAGCTCTGTTACATAAGGCCATGCACTTAAAGCAGCACAGGGTGGTGAGGATTTAATTGTTCCTGTCACACACTCAGCTCAGCCACAGCTGCTCCCTACAGTGTAAACCTGCAGAAAGCCATGGAAACATACCCATACATGTTGATTCAGCATCTCATATTTACACTCATTTCCTTTTCGTGTTTTCAGTTTACATTCAGAATTTCCAGCCTGGGAGCTCTAATGCAGAGGGAAAGAGGGAGAAGAAAAAAAACAGAGAATTTTTTATTTTGGTTCTCCATGACTGAGACCCTGTTTCCTGTAAATTCTCCCACCTTCTTACTCAGAAACTGTCCTTAATCCTGCAAATATTCTGTCCTGGTCAGGATATGACTGGTGAAAATCCTGTTTTTCAGCATTGTTCCATCAGTAGATGCTAGCCAGATCATTATTTTAAGATTAGTTTATGTCCAATGCAAAAGTACATTTGATATATGTATAATCTATATCAACATCCCTGCCAAGATTACTTTTAGGCACACCAGCTCTACAGTTGTAGCCCGTGCCAAAAAAAAGCAAACTAACATTTTACCCCCATTATAGACCCCACATGCACACCCCAAATTCAAATTCCCTTGAAACCACTACAAGGTAAGGGGATACCAAGATATGCAGACAAGACCAATATGGCTCTCATTCCTCTCATTCTGTAGCCCTACAGGCTCTGTGTGTATATTCCAAGCCAGAAAGGTCCAGAGGCCCTGGAGCAGATGGAGCAGTCTGGTCTTATCCTGGGTGGGCAGCAGTTCTCCAGCGCTTCTCCACATGCCCATGGGAAAAAAGTAATGGATTTAATGTCCAGCCATTGAAAATTCAATATTATAAGATTCAATTTAGTCTAATATCAACATCAAATGCACTGGAATGTACAAAATCTAAGAGCACTCATATATTTTCTTTGGGCAAAAGCACATTAGCTTTTCAAAAGTATCAAATTTGCTGTAAAGTCCGTTAAAATAACAATGATCACCCGTGGAGGTCTTTTTTTCTTCCATTATCAAATTGACTGACGTGAAAAAATTGCTGTGAAATTACATTTATTTAAGTAAGTCATACATAAACCACAAGAAAATAAAATGCAAAAGAATTTTCTTTTTTCTTTTTTTAGAAATACTGTATTCTAGTGTTTGGGATAAGATTAGTATACTTGGTGGTTATATGTTCTCCTCTACTTTTAATCACTAACACAGTATCATTATCCTTTTTTGACAAAGAATCTTATTTCATAAAAATCCAAAAAGAAGATTGTTGCCATCACCAGTAAGAGTTATATATTATTCAGGAAGAACTTCAATACTCAGTAATTATTTATTTAGGTTATATCCGAAACACGTTTCACTGTTGTAACTACATTTACATTTATGGAATTTGGCAGACTCCCTTATCCAGAGCGACTTACTAGTGCATCTCAAAAAATGAGGATATAGTGGAAAACATTTTTTTTTTTTCATTATTTAATTTGAGAAAAAGTAAACTGTCATATTTTATATTCATTACATATGACGTGACATATTTCTAGCCTTTTTGTGTTCATTTTAATCCAGTATTTAAGTATACATACACTATATTGCCAAAAGTATTCTCTCGCCTGCCCTCACACACATATGAACGTGAGTGACGTCCCATTCTTACTCCACAGGGTTTAATATGATGTCGGCCCTTTGCCGCTATAACAGCTTCAACTCTTCTGGGAGGCTTTCCACAGGGTTAGGAGTGTGTTTATGGGAATTTCTGACCATTCTT
>JAOVYV010000040.1:9241819-9252689 GCA_025674545.1 Hassar affinis | reverse complement strand
AGAGGGAGAGAGAGAGGGAGAGAGAAAGAGAGAGAGAGGGAGAGAGAAAGAGAGAGAGAGAGAGAGAGAGGGAGAGAGAAAGAGAGAGAGAGAGAGAGGGAGGGAGAGAGAGAGAGAGAGAGGGAAACATAATCAGGCCCACAGATACACAAGGCCCCAGCCAGCTGTGAGCCGTATATTAAGGACTGTGTTAAACAGTTATAGTTCAGTATAGACGGCTCTTTAACACTACAGGTTTCAGTCTGATTTGTGCGGCAGGTTCAGTTACCCGTCTCTTTTTCCGAGCCATTATATTTCAGAATGAACACACATTTGGGATTTGGGGGTCCGAGGATAATTTCCCTCTCGGCTCACTCCACAGGTCACACAGATATTATTGGAGCTTTTGGTTTTGGATCAGGTGCTCCCTTTACTTTAATGAGAGCCATGTTCATATGGACACCTGAAGCACTGAAGCGTTATTAGTACGGTTGCCAATTTGAACAATTTTAAGCAGTTCTAAAAGAAAATGTTTAAGGGCTTCCTCTGAGCAGCACCCTGAAGACTCTTTTAGGGTGCCAGCTAGAGCTTAACCCCAACGCTTTGGACCAGTGATGTAGGAGAAAAGGTTTGATTATGTTGAGTTTAAACAGCAGCAGTAAAGCAAAAATGCACTACGGGCATAAAGGAGTTAAAGTTCTAACAACGCCTTCATGCACCAGTTATCACCAGCTCAGTGTGAGTCATGGAAGTCAGCATGTCCTTGCCTGCTCCCTGACCCGTCATAGGCACGTACAAGCCATGTAAATGCACCTGTTGATGGGGTGGTACTTTTTGTACTTGGTTGCGTCCATCAGTGTGAATATATAAATATATATATAAACAGACATCTCTGGAAGCTTATGGAGATGTTTGCTCTCTGAGAGAGATTTTCCCCATGGTTTAATGTAGTCGGAGCTTGTCAGATGGCTCACAGCATTTCAGAAGTAGAAGCAAAGTTTGGATTTTCGGATATAAGCATCTCAAGGGTGTATCGTGACTACAAGAATTCCAGCAAAACCTCGAACACAGCGTGAGGACTGTGCAACGTTCCCTCCAAGATCCTGTGAGGGACCTACCAAGTATTAACTGCTATACCAGTTTATTTGGTACTTCAGTGTGTGTGTAGGTGTATGTGTATGTCTATGTATACACCTTTAAAATGACATTAAGGTCCAAGAACCTTTTAATAAGCTTTGAAACTGCATCACTAAAGATGCATGCTGAAGGTACCGAGGTACCCCTGAAGGCACCACCACAGTGACCACCTAGAGTACAGTTTAGTTCTGATAAAAAAACAAAGGAAGACAAAGAGGAAAGTGAAACAGCTTTGCTGATCCGAGACCCCTTTCTGTGTGTGGGACTGAACCAGATGTGTGTGACATGTGGTCGGAAGGAGAGATGAGAAAGCTAGGGGAAAACCTGCTAGACTTCTGGGTCTGTGAAAGAGGAACAAGAGGAACCTCTGAAGGCAGCAGAGACTCGGTGACGGGCGTGACGGTGCTACAGACAGACCTGTACTAACGGGATGAGTAAAGCAGACAGATTAACTGATGATCATTACTATGATATATAACGCGTACCTATTGTATTTAGTCTGCAGTATATTTATAAGATCTTATAAGATTTCTATTCAGTTCCTGTCGTTTCTGTAACAGCCGTTCTGACAGCAGTGTGCCGTAATTCAAAAGATGGTTAATATTAAAGCAGTTCATTTCTGAAGTAACGTGTCACTCAGGGGTACCTGTATGACGGACACTCTGCATATTTTACAACTAAATAATAAAGCGATTATGAAATCGTGCCGTTATTTATCAAAGAGAAGTGTCTGTGGGGAGGATTTCTGTGAGGAGGTGTTTATTCAGCATGTACATGAGAGTCTGTGGTGTCAGCGCGTCGTAAGGTGTGCTGTTATTGGAGAATAGCCAACTTTATGTTCAGCAATAGCATTAACCACAGTGTGCATGTCCCTCTTTTGAATTGATCCATCATCCCTGGGGAACATCTTACTAGCTTTGTGTGTTACACTGACGAGGTCTACTATGTCTTTCCTTCAGGTTCTGCAGGTTCTCTCAGTCCTCCCGTTGTCCAGCATCCTGCCCTGGCGAGACCGTAATGCTTCCCTAAGCGACGACAAGGCACTTGATCACCTCCTCTCTGTGGCAGAGACGTCTACACACAGGTGACCAGTTTGACCAGTGTCCAACTCTGACTCTTCTTTATTCAAAGCCAACCGTGTGGTCAGCCGTTGGTGAGACCCTCGCGCAGCTGCTGCTCGTTCCTGTAATAAGCTGCGTTGGCATTTTTGGCTAGCTCCGTCCTTTTACGCGTTCACCACACCCTACGAAGATTTCCACTGACACCAAAAACCCACCGGTCTACTTAGTTCTGTCTTTACAAACACCCGATCCTGACGAATAGCGGCGGTTAGGGCTGTGGGTACGACCACAGTGGTGGCAGAAGGTCGCTGGTAGTGTGCTGGCAGGGAGGAAGGGCGCAACGGTTTCAGATGTGGGCTTCCACCATGAAAGAGACCACACATGCCTGTGGTAAGCAGCTCCCCTGTAGACGCCAATCATCCGTTCACAGCCCAGATAGAGCATGAAGGATATTGATTTTCACCGTTGACAGGCTCAAGGCTACCTCCGTGCGCCTCGTGTACCTGTGGCTGATTGCATTCGGTCGCACAGACCCGGCTGTATGTTTGCGTAAGGGTGTGTGCGTTCGTATGTGCACCCGCCTGTGTATGTGTGTGTGTGTGTGTAGGCATGTGGGCGTCTGTCTCTGGGTCATGCACCTGGCGACAGGTGTGTGTTTTTGCAGTAGATGGCTGAAGGGGCCTCGAGTCTGAATTACAGGCACCTTTCCTATTTCACCAGACCAGGCCTGTATGAATGAATACACACGCTGCAGTGTCGAATTACAAAAAGGCTTTCCGCGTAAAGCCGGAGCGCCACTCGGCCTGGTCATCCTGCCCGCCCCGAGTTCAGCGTTGAGAAATCGGTCCGGTGGGCTGTTGTCCTCTGTGACACAGCGCCAGTGTTTTGTGTGCGGCAGTTGCTCTGTGATTAAGCAACGGCGTAATACTGGCAGCGAGTGTGTGCGCGATTGTGTAATCTTGCCGCACACTTGTCCTTTGACTCGTGTTGCTCTCGGAGGCGTTGTGTAATTGCCCATTTGCTGGGTGTATTTCAGCTCTAACACTGTATTCCAGTGCACGCCGTGTCCCACCTGTTTTATAACGCTGCCAGCTTTGTGAAAGAGGTCTCGCTGCTTTTCATAAACATAACCGCCCTGTGTGGAAGGGTCAGCGTGGGGCTTTATATTTATTTACTGTACTTTAATAGACTTTGCATACCATGCTGGAGCATTGCAAAAGCTCTTGTACATGGAAATAGATGATGACTGATGTGTTTTGCCTTGTGTGTGTGTGTGTGTGTGTGTGTGTGTGTGTGTGTGTGTGTGTGTGTGTTTTAGCTTGGAGCTGCACTGTGCTGCCCTCTCTTTGGCCTCTCGATTGCTGGTGCACCTGGCCAAAAAGACGCCGTCGGTAAGGAAGACGAGTGGGAACGAGGGAGAGAGGAACAGAAAGAGAGGGCTATTGTGTGGGAAGGAAGACTGGACGCTGCTGGAGTCCAATATACCTGATTACTTTTAGTTAACTCTATAGCAGGCTTGACATTTATTTCGTATAGATACAGACCTTGTTGCTCTCCTGCCCTTATACACTCCACTCCAGAACTCCTGGCACCCTTCATGAACATGAGTAAGGACGAGTACACGGCAGGCCGCGCTACAATACAAATATCATTCATTTTCTTACAACAGCACAATCCAGTGTGTGTTACTCCGCCTTCACCACAGCGATTCTGCCAACTCTTACAGTTTTTTATGTATTAATGAATGACCTGTTGCCCGTTTATAGTTACAGTTAATGTTATGGATGTGAAATTCCATGAGTTCAGCGGTTCCTGTTATTACTTACATTATAAACAGTGCTTCCCTCACCAGCCAGTCGTTTTTAGGTTTCGATTTATATGGACATCATTTTTAGACTCAAGAAAACAGGAAAAAAAGCAAAATACAGCTTTTAAAAAAGCAAAAAGGTTTTTTAAAATATATTCTTCATTAAAAAATGCTCAGTGCATAATATCATGCAGATACAGGTCAAGAGCTTCGGGTAATGTTCACATCAAACAGGAACAAAGTGTGAGCTGTGGTGTGGTTGCTGCTGCCAGTTGGGCTGGTTTGAGGATTTCAGAGACTGCTGACCTCCTGGGATTTTCACACAACTGTAGAGTTTAAGCAGAATGGTGTGAAAAACAAAAAAGAGTGTGCAGAGTGAGCGACAGACCCGTGGGTGGAACCGTCTTTGATTGATTGATAAGAGAGATCAGAGGGAAATGGGTCAAATTGGTTCAAAGGTAACTCAAATAATCACTCTTTACCACCATGGTGAGAAGAAAAGCATCTCGGCATGCATAAAGCATTGAACCTTGAGGTGGTTGAGCTACAACAGCGAGAGACCACATCGGGTTCCATTACTTTCAGCCAAGAACAAGAATCTGAGGATATCATGGGTAGAAACTCACCCAGACTGGACAGTTGAGGATTAGAAAAAACATCCTCTGCTCTTTCCCCAGCCTTCAGCTGTCCAGTTTGGGTGAATCTGTGCCCATGACAGGCTCGGGTTCTTGTTCTTGGCTGACAGGAGTGGAAACTGATGTGGTCTCTTGCATTTGTAGCTCAACCACCTCAAGGTTCAATGTTTTGTGCATGCCGAGATGCTTTTCTTCTCACCATGGTTGTAAAGAGTGATTATTTCAGTTACTGTAGACTTCCTGCCAGCTCAGACCCGTCTGGTCATTCTTCTGTGATCTGTGATCAGTGTTTCAGCCTGCAGACATTCTGTGTAAACTCTAGAGACTGTTGTTTGGGAAAAGTCCCAGGAGATCAGCAGTTTCTGAAATACTCACCCCTTCCCATCCAGCACCACCTCCCAGGCCTCGGGTAAAGTCACAGAGATTCTGGTGTTTGACGTGAAGGTTAACTGAAGATCTTGACCTGGATCTGCATGATTTCTTTATGCATTGTGCTGCCGCCGCGTGATTGGCTGATTAAATAACTGCACATGTACGTTCCGTACGTAATAATGAGGATGGCCTGCGCCTATTTATGTTTCTTATATATGTATGTGTACACAGTATACACGTGTATAGATGGTTTTGTTTCTGGAAAGACTGGACAGATGGATTTTCCAAGCGGTTTATTGGTAAGTCATTGAGATGTTCGTGATCGGTCATCAGGCGATTAGCTGCTAGGTGTTAGGTGACGCGGAGCGTACAGCTGTGAGCAAACCTCATTTACTCGGCTGCTTAAATATCACCGAGGCTCACAATAGCATCCTTTTATCAGTGCACAGCATTCATTGTTTTGGGGTGGATGTTTCAAATCGGGTTCATTTCTCCGTCCTTCTCATCTGCACATATTCAGTAGAACACCCATAATAAAGCATAATGCTATAATAACAAGAATGATTGGATTACACATACACGTGCGTTCTGCGTGCAGGAGGACCCAGGTGAGGTTGCAGTGCCTCACGCTGCCCGCTGGGTGGCGCTGGTGAGTCAGGCCTGCAGTGAGGAGCAGCCAGTCGAGGTCAAACAGACCAGTGCAGAGGTGCTGGTGAAGGTCACGCCCACCCTGCTGACCTCTGCCACCCTGCCTTTGGGTAAGTGCATATTCCTTCTTCGATATCTATGTCTCAAAGAATGGAAATGAAAACGTGAGTGAGCACACGTGTGTCTGTGGGGCAGGTATCAGCCACACCCTGGCACTATGGTGGAGTCTCTTCACCTTACTGCAGGATGAGGACCAGGATGTGAGAGACAAAGCTGCTGACTACTTCTGCTACTTGCCAGCACACCTTATCCCCAGAGGTACAGTATGTACACTTACACAATATTCAGGTTGAGCTTCACTCCGGCGTTTCTGGTCGGGCTTCAGAACCTCAGATTTCATAACCATCGAGCCGTGATGGTCTGGGGCAGGGTCCAGATTTGGTAGGTGCACTATTAATAGCGCAGGCCTACAGGGATCAGGCTGGGGGAAGGGGTGATGTTTTATAACGGGGGCTGGGGAGGTGCGAGTTTCTCTTTACAGCCTCCCTTGACAGCAAAAGAACAGAGGTGTGGAAGAGAGGAGGAGGTCTAGTAGGCTCAAGGCTTTGAAATCCCTGAGAGGTGTCAGACTCGGCCATGCAGAGAGCAGGAACGACTTGGCCTCACATCAGTCACATCAAAAACTACATCCGTGCCGGCATGTCTATCTACAGCCTGATAAGCAACTTCACACACCTTTCACAAACACCCTTTTTGGGGGGAGGGTGTGGGGGGTTTAAAGGGTCAGGGCCAGATGAAGTGTAATAAGCTTGAAATAGTCTTGATTCGTATTTATAGACCAAGCTTAAGGTGTTGGTCAACCGCTTTAACGGTTAAGTGTTCTCAGTGTAAAAACTAATAAAACACGATAACTCTAAACTGCCGGTGAGTTCATCTGAAACATAACATGAAATTACTGGGCAAGGGGAGATTTGAGCAGAAGATTTGAGTAGAAGTCTGCAGGACCGTTTCCTTGTTTCACATGATCTTTCGCCTGTAATAAAGTCCTCATCGGCGCGATGGTGCTGGCGATTAAGTCGTGTTGTGGGTACAACATGCATCAGTGGTTTCAGAACGGAGCGGTGAGTTTGAACTTCTGAACTCTTCGTCTTATTATAGCGTATCTTCCCCAGGTTCCGCTGCGTTAGCTGTTTCTAATTATAAGCTTGAATAATTGTCGATCCGACTGTTTGAATCCGAGGTTGTTGCTTCAGTAATAAGTGAATGGGAAAGTTGTTTTCCCATCAGCGTGTCCAAGTTCAACAATCCAGCCCAGCGTTTCGAAACGGATTTTAAAAAGCTACAGCATCTGCAGCCAGTATTACCCAAGCACATGTTGTTCTTGGCTCCCTCTGTTAAATATTGAGAATGTTTTAAAGGTTAAAGGCACTGTCAAACAACCGGAGCAGCTAATAACGTAATCTTAAAAATACTGTCTGTCTGTTCCAGCCTTCATTATTGTCGTACAAAAAAAACAGATCTGAAGGTATCAGTGGATTATCTGTCCAGTACAACAGTAACAACAGCCTCCTTGTCTTCTAATGGCTGGACGGGACACGTGGACCCATTTGGCAGCCATTTGACTATAGATGGTAGGAGTCCACTGATTCCTCTGCTCTGGTGTTCAGGAACCGGCTGAAACGAGCCTCGTCTTTGTAGTTTCCTTCCACGTAGGATGTTGCAGTAATGTGCTCGTTACGGCAAGGCCTTTTAACTCCAGCACATACGGGGACAGGTGGAAGTGTAAACTGTCTAACAAGGAGCTTCAGATTTTGCGTTGAAGCGTCAGAGGGTTGTCTGAAGCTCCTGTTCTGATCAGTGTGTCTGTGGATACCGGTTCAACAGTTAGGTTTTAGATATAGTCTGTCTAGGTGGTTTATTATATACAGGATGAGATATCTGATAATGGATGTTCTGTGTCCTCATTTCCCAAATGCACTCCTAATGCACGTCACTTACAAGCTTCTTGTATTAGCAGTTGTCTTTAGCGGCGATACGTTACTGTTTGTGTGCACGTGTGTTCCCGTCGGTCTCTGGAGGAAGTCAGAGCTGTAAAATCCCACGTGTTATTTTCCTCACCTTGATACCGCTCTGTTTCGCACTCACACTTCCTTCCCACCAACCCTGCCTACCTACCTTTCCGCGCTGTTTGAACGTCGGTGAGAGTGTGTGCACACTGACATGAGAACAAGAACTTCATGTCGTTGTCAGTGATCGAACCCTAAATGTCAGCAGCTGTATTCTCCTGTGTCTTCATCAGGATGTCTTTAATCGTGGGGTGTGTGGGTGTGTGGGGGTGTGTGTGTGTGGGGGTGTGTGTGTGTGTGTGTGTGTGTGAGAAACAGGTCCTGAGATTCTACCCATTTAGTATCGAATAGAAATAAAAGAGAGAGAGAGAGTCCTTTCTGTGCATGATGAAGTGACGAGGCCTGGGTGGTTGTACATGTGTGTGTGTGTGTGTGTGTGTGTGTGTGTGTTTGTGTGTGAGCTCACATTCTCCTGTCCACACACACACACACACACGTGCGCACGCACACGCACACAAGAACACGCTGACACATTCTGTGCTGTGGATGTCTCTGATTTCAATGCCATGCCAGACAAACACTCCCTCCTTTCTTACCCCTCCTTTCCACGCACAGACACCCGACACTCGGCCAGCTGCAGCGCCTCACATCCTGTATTCGCCGCACACCAAAGCCCTTCTCTCGTTACTCAAAAAAGGGTTTTTTTTTTTAATTAGTTCCAGTCCTCTGCCTCCCTGCGATTACGGGAATTAAGCTTTCTGCTGGAATCTCAGCTCGGCTGTTCATTCAAGCAGCCAGAGCTCCTCCAAAACAACTTTTTCCTCAAGGACGCTGGAAACAGGATTTTCACTCCATTCAGGATTAAACCTGACTTCCATCCAGTCTTGGATTCAGAATAGCCATTACCTAACCACTGGGCATGATTGCTTCTCACTGCACAGCTTATTAATTAATATTACACACTGGTATGGTGATTAATGGATCGCAGCGCACTAACATCCGGCCATCATGTTGCACTATTATTATTATTATTAATATTATAATCATATGCGGGTTGTGGTGTTTGATATGAGGGGTTATGATTGGCCATAAGGAAACCTGTTTGTGAGTCACTTTCATTTTTGGGTTTCTCGTTGTCTACAAATCAAGTTCAACTTCTGGTCAAGTTGTGTCATCTTGTTCCTGAAATAGAGGAACCGTCACCTGCGGCCCTCACCTAAACACAAGGCTCCAAAATAATCATTCCTGTCTAAAGGGGGAGGCTATAACCTTAAGGCACACACAAACAAAGAGATAAAAACAGAAATGCAGAACCATGAGAGTGGGGGCGTTGTGTAAGCCGAGGAGAGGTTGGGAAATCACGTTACTGAAGTGTGAAACCACAGAAAAGGGCTGAAATGGAAAGCAGCTTGAGTTTCCTATTATGCCTTTAATGCCTAGATGATGGCGTGTTCAGGCCTGGCGCGGGTCCAGCCCTATAGGCCGACATTTCCCATCACAAATCCCCAGGGATGAATAGCATCAGAGGCTGGCCAGGCCAGTGATGGGCCGTCCCGTCGTCATGCTGAGTGAAAAACCTGTCTCATTCTTGCTCAGCTCTTTATAACAGCACTACTAGTATACAATCAAAAGCTTTCTGCGTTCCCTCAGTGCCCCCCCCAGCAGCTGCTCAGTTTCTGGAAGGAAAGGAGAGACGCACTTTCTGCCCAACAGTACTTTCCCAGTATGCTTGTGGTGGTGGTGTGTGTGTGGGGGGGGGGGTGGTCTGTGTCACGGTCGTTAAGATGTCGTTATGCTCTCCTTTGGCAAGAGCGGTTTTTGACTGGCAGGTCCCAGTGACTGGTGACCAGGGAAGTAATTTGGACGATGGCTGCAGGGGATGGACTGTAAAGAGAAGCCAGAAAGCAAAACAAACTTGCTGTGACTCACTCTCACGTTGCCACAGTGAGCGCTTTGAAGCACGAACAACTGGGGTCATTAAAAGTCAAGACATGACAGGGGTTTGACCATTGCTTTAGATGGGTGTTAATATTGTCTCCATACACACCCTTTGAATCTCTTCTCTCACTTCCCCTTCTTTCTTTTCTTTCGTTTCGTTTCTGCACCCATCGTCCGAGCCGATCTGCCTGTGGCTAACCTCAGGGTACCCCCCCCCCCCCCCCCCCCCATCACTTTGCATCTCTGAACAAGTTCCATGGCCCACTGAGAGGCTCACACAGTTTAAAGATGAGAAAGAAAGACAGACCTCCAGAGGTATCTCTTTGACCTGGCAGGTCTGAGGCTGAGAAGCACTTGCATTAATTGAACTTGAAATCTTCAGGATGATCAAATGGATGTTCAGGGAATGGACAAATCAGAAATGAATTAGCGAGCCCATCGGGCAAGTCAGAGCTCAGATGTGATGTGATGTGTATAGAAGGTTGGGGGTTCGAGCCCCAGCACCACCAAACTGCCTCCGCTGGGCCCCTGAGCAAGGCCCTTAACCCTCAACGGCTCAGTTTGTATAAATGAGATAAATGTAAGTCTCTGTGGAGAAGGGCGTCTGCCAAATGCCGTAAATGTAAATGTAAATGTACATGATGCCCAGTCTGCTGTTCTGCTCCCAGGGGCCATAAGATATAATTTAAATCAAACACATGATGCACTAGTTATGTGCATTAGTACAGACTCTAACATAGTGTAATCCTGTCCTGACAATGTCTTCAGTGATGAATCTCTGTATTTGTGTTCTGGACAAAAGACAGGAAGTCTTTGACTAGCGTTTCTGCTATGGCCCGTGGTGTTGTCTTGTTGACACACAGACATTTTTTTGAGCTAGCATCTTTATTTTCATTTGACGGCGTGTTTAAAGTGGAAGTGACTGCTTGTGTGCTGGCATTTTTGGTTATATAAGAGGGACTTGTCCTTTGTGCTCGGCTGTGCTTGGATATTTTGCTTGGGTTTGAACAGTTTCCACATCCTGATTCTGGAAATGTTGTTTATCGTCTGTCCGAGTTAATTATTGATTTTCTTATTAGAAATTTACCATCGTGTTTTGCATTTATGACAGAAAAGGTTAGTAGACTTTCACACCAGATTAAGGGGAATTCGGTATCCCCAGTTCACCTAACGTACATGTTTTTGAACTGTGGGTGGAAACTGGGACCCCCCCCCCCCCAACACCCC
>JAOVYV010000040.1:9183513-9193970 GCA_025674545.1 Hassar affinis | reverse complement strand
AGTTTATTTAGGGGTATCAGAGTACAGGGGGCCGAATACAAACGCACACCACACTGTTCAGATTTTTATTTATTAAACATTTTGAAAACTGTGTATCATTTTCTTTTACTTGGTACTTTGTGTTGGTCTGTCACATAAAATCCCAATAAAATACATTTAAGTTAGTGGGTGTAGTGTGAAACGGGTCAAGGGGTATGAATACTTTTGCAAGGCACTCTATGACACTTACATGATGTTACACTCCATTGCACTTAAAAGGTCTGTGTGCATGTGCGTGACCTCATTCCACAGTCTCTCACCTAGAACCCACACTAACCCACACCACTCTTACTCAGACTGCTCTCCTTTTTCATGTTCTTTTCTCTTTTCTTGTCCCCCCAAGCCTCAGTGATCATCACCTCTGCTCTCATTTCCCACATGTGTGTAACTGGCTCTCTTTACGCCACCTCTCTTAGAAAGACACGGTGGACTCGTTTTTCCCCCCATTTTTTCTTTGCACATTTTATCTCTGTGTCTGAGGTTTCCTGTGGAGCCTGCTGAGGAACAATCGGAGGAACCACACAATCACAGTGGGCCAAAACAATCTGACCCTTGCTCTCTCTCTCTCTCTCTCTCTCTCTCTCTCCTGCACTAACTCTTTCTCAGTCTCTCAATAATTTAACAATTTAATAATTTAACCATCCCATAATTAACTAAAATTCTAATTTGGTCACTCACTCAGTCATCCTGACAGATTTGTAATGTTTCACTGAAACTCCTTTCACAAATGTATTTTCATGATGTCAGTTAACTGTGCAGTTGTGAAGTTGTAATTCATCAGGATACAACCTAGTACAACTTCCAAGGTTGGACTTCATGTGATCAGGGGCCAGTATATATCTGACACCTTTTGACACGACTGAATTAAAACATTCTCACTGTACAGCAACAACAGGAGACAAAAGGCAAAAGAAGAAAAAGAAAGTCAAGGAAGAGCTGGAGAAATGGATTTTAAAAATCAGACCAGCTCATTCTACTGAGGGAGGTAGTGCAGAAAACACTGTCCCAGTTTCACATCAGGTTTGTTATGTCACCTGCTTTGCAGTAAGAGTTTATAAGTCAGTTCCTGTGCAATATGAGAACAATATGGCATACAGCATGGATTCCTGTAAAATACTGTTAGAATTACACGAACCTACACATTACTGTTAAAAGTATGTTAATAATGTGTGAAACCTTTATTACTCACTCTCCTTTCTTCCTATTGTGCACTGCACTGAGCTGGTAAAGGTCAGCAGGCAGCAGAAAAGGTAATTTCCCAGATAGCAGACTCCATCCTAGACAGAGAAAGCACCGGAAACCGGAAAAGTGCTCATCCCTTCCCTACACTCTAACCGCTTATAGTGTTATAGTGCTTTGTGTACTGTATTTCCTAATCCATTCCTGGTACAAATCCTCACTGTTGTGAGCATACATGTACAGAACTTTTGGTATAATATAAATAAACATGTGCTTTAGGGTGGTATTCGTAATGTCTGTACTTAAAATATCAAAAGCACTCTCATTATTATTATGTTAAATAATTGAGTAAAGGAGTGAAAACACCTTCTTTAAGCACATTGCTGCAAACTTCCAGAAGAGCCTTTCTGAAATTCTTACCTTCACTTCTACACTTGGAGAACATTTAATAATTTGATGACAAAGCTACTTTGACAACCAAACAGCTGGATACAAACCGACACCCTGGAGCAGCTATGCCTGAATGACAGGCCCCTTAAATGGCTAAGATTAACTCTAATCTTCCAAAGCTCTACCTGCAGCTCCATAACTAACCCTCCATGCCTGCCTGCTCTCAATACAGAACCGTTTGTCCGCTTTGAACCCTGCAAATGAAAGCCCAGCTTTCCATTGGCGCCAAAAAACAACAGCAGCCCGCCAACTGCAGAACATAGAAACAGTACCCCTCCTGTGGCCGGCTCTGAAACACAACTGTCCTGTCCCCAATGAAGACATTCATTTCCTTTCACCCCTCCTAAGGGCACTGGACTCTTTTGAGAGCTCCTTCACATGTTTCTCTGAAAGGCCCGGTGTAGGCCTCAAAGCACCCTGGAAAGAGCTCTCAAGGCTAGTGTGCAAAGGAGGATCCATAAATGGAATAGAAGTCTTCTAGCACAGGCTCTTGCTGAGCACATTGAGAGATTCACAATGCCAGGATCCGGGGCATTCGGAGAGGCCGGCGAGGGGAGATGCCTGCCTCAGCCTCCAATAGAGGCATCTGCACCGTGCTGCCTGCAGCAGGCCTCCTTTCCATCTCTCCCATTGACAGCTAACTGCTCGCAAAACAAGGACAAATCAAGCATGAATTCCCCTGGCAGGCATTTCCCTCATTTTGCCCTGCATTCTTTTCAACTCTCACTCCCTCTGTCTTGTTCTTAATTCACCATTCTGCTGTCTTTTCTCTCATTGGCCTTCTGTCCAATTCTCTCTCTGATTTCCCGCTCTCTCTCTCTCTCTCTCTCTCTCATATGCCCTTTCCTCTCTCTCTCTCTCTCTCTCTCTCTCTCTCTCTCGCTCTCTGTCTGTCTCTCACTTTTTTCTCTTGCTCTTGCTTGGTGTATGTGAGGGAACGAATCAATAGTTGCAGTCTAATGAACAGGATTCCAATAAAAGCTCCTTCACACAGCAGTTGAATAGAAGTTTGGGATTACAGCCATCCACTAGCTCACACAACCTGTTCTTGGCCCTGAACAACACACACACACACACACACACACACACACGCTATACTACATACTTGTTCATAGCTATACTGCTCTAGTTTGGTGGCCTATTGAGAAGGGTACATGACTAGGTCAGAGAAGTCAGCATGGGCATCTGTAGAGCTGAATTCAGGAACCAAAGCCCCACAAACCAGCGAAATGCCACCCAAGTTCACACTATAGCCTGATTATTTTAGTTAGCACCAGATGCTAGCCGTTACTGAGCCTCTTAAAATGTCAGGTGGTGATCAATGGAGGGTCTGAAATGAATGTGCTACAGACAAAAAGATTAATTCTACTTGGGCGTTAGATTTGATTTAGGCGGTTTAGTGTCCGCTTGGCTCACATGTGCCACAAAGTCACAATCCACGCAGTGAATGACTCGGCCTGCTCACCCATTTTCATTATTCATTTACAGCTCCAGTGTCTTTGGAAAAACAGAAGACTAAATCATTCAGTCTTAAGCTGGTTTTCTAAGCACCACGCTTAACGATTGTCTAAATTACAATGAATAGCGTTTCTCTATTCAAATTGCTTTGTTTTCAAGGACTTGCCTTAATCTGCCTCCAAAAAAATTACCTTTAATCACAGTCATGGTGAGGTGTGAGAGATTAGGGGGAATGTAAGCAACAGAACTCAGTTTTTCAACACAGCTGCTTCAAAACAGGCATGCTCCTGCGACCTCATTCTCAGCTGATCAGGAAAACATTTCCTTTACTGAAAATAACTTTCATTATCGTGGAATAACACATATAGCATATCAAAACAGTCTCAGGGTAGTGCGGGAGCAGCGGAGTGTTTGGGTGCAGTTCCATGGTCAAATGAAAGCCGTGGTCCCAGGGTGTTTGAGATAAAGTCATTAGAGTTACAGCTCGGCTCTGGCCAAAGCAAACAAGGCATAAGCGCGTGGCCTCACACTGATGGCTTTGCACACACAGCAGAGATTTATGAAAAGTGGAGCACTATTGAAAGCCACCTGTTTTCCTCATCTCGCTCCTTTCCCTTTTTTCTCTCTCCCTCTCGCTCTCTTTTCCCGCTTTCCCGCTCTTTCTTTTTGTCCAGAGAAGCTGACTGCTCGGAAAACACAGACCTTGGTTGCACAATGTTTTTCAAGGGTACACTGGGCCCCTGCCACACACACACACACACACACACACACACACACACACACACACTTACACACACCAACACTCTGCTATCCCCTCCTCCTCCAGACCCAAGGGATCGCTCATGCAAGGCCAGAGAGCTCTGCTGTGCACATCTGCTCTGCTGGGCAACAGTGAGAAGCCGAACCATGGCGAGAGGCCGAGGGCCAAGTGGGGGCATTTACAGGGGGTGCTTGGCTTTGGGAGGTCGGGCAGATGCCTGGTAACACTGCACCGGCTGCCATGGTGATAGCCTTACAGTCTTTACAGCCCCCGTACCGTACTGGGCTACCGCACATCCCTCACGTCTAGCTCTTTCTGTCTGTCCCTCTCCTTCTGATGGAAATCACTGGTCCTGCTGAGAGAGGAGGGAAGCATTATTGTCTTTACTTTCTTTTCCACTCCTGGCAGTGGGTGAGTGACAGAGAGCTGCAGGGAGTCAAGTTTATTTGAGATGGTCTCTTGGAGAGAGTTTTGTTTAGTTTAAGAGGCTTGGTCTGTCACATGACAAAGATACGACTATAAAAAATGTATGGAATCGTATTATACTAATATCAGAGATCTGATCATTGGCCGGTGTTCAGCTCTCATCTGATACTGACAAACTTTAATACCGTTTATATATCTCGCTGATGACCAATTATTGTATGTCCCCTACAAGGATAGGAATATCTGACAGTCAGGGCTGATCCCAATGAAGAAAACTGCTTTATTAGATTATTATTTAAAATACGAAAGGAGCCTAAAACCCCAAGAGCCTTTTGACTTAACGTTACTGAACTGTATTAATAATGATGTCAGTGGAAAGATAGTGTGTGTGTGTGTGTGTGTGAGAGAAAAAGAGAGGGAGAGCATGCTTTTGATATCTTTATGCTCACCAAAAATCCCCACAAGGATAGAATATCTGATAAGTTTGACCTTGTGTGGACATTTGGATGGTGTCCATGAGGAAAGTGGGCTTTTTAATGTTTTATGAAACAAACAAACAAAAAGATAACATTAATATTAGGGACAGGGTTAGGGTTAGTATTAATTAGCTGCGTCAATAATTATGTCAATGGAAAGTTGTGTGTGTGTGTGTGTGTGGGTGAGATTGGTATCTGCCCTGTACCTACACCATTGTTCTTTTATTTCCCGAATTCATAGCTCACCCAGACTCACTCTAACATCAGCCACCCTGTTTCACCCGAATGCCACCAGCATTAACTCCTCGCTGACGCTGTCTTCTAGCAGACGGAACCTTTCCTGCTCGTTTATCTGAGAAAAAATAATGATGTGGGATGTGAGAGCTGGAGGAGGTGAATATAGCAAGATTATAACAAAGAGTTTTCCACTGCATTTGCACAGAATGAATCAGACATTATCAGGACCTAATCTCTGATCATTATAAAGCCTACTTTACATACGGGTTCTATGAAATGAAACAGATACACGCTGCATGTCCAGGAACTGCATGATCAGAAGTTCATCAGTTCAAATAAATGTACAGATCAGTTAATTCCAAGGGCATTTTCTGACATCTGTCTGTACTCCTACACTGAAACCACTTTAGTAGTGAAGTAGGAGCTGTGGAGCAGCTGCAAATATCTGTGTGTCTAATCTAGTATCCAGAGTGTGTAGTATGTGTGTGTATGCCTATATTACGTCTAGCTGCCCAGCTGTGCTTTCCTTTATCTCCACTTCCGGAGCCCTTCAGGTCACTTCTTCATGGCCTTCACACTCTGTCCATCCACCCCTCCACCCTCCTCTGGCTACTGCTACATCAAAGCCTGCCTCAGCCCCGCTCAGACAAGAGGAAACTTACTGCACAGCCCTTTTGTCATGTCACTTTCCCCTTCTCCTCACTTTAAGGTCCCGTTTTCAGGTGCACCTATCTATCCCATTCATGTAGAACTTGTAAAGCGAGACCACGGAGTTCATAATGGGCTTGAGTGGCTTGGGCACATTGTTGTGCCTGGGCTGTAAAAATCGATATTGTTGTGGTTGGAACAATAGGGGCCCCTCGGGGTGCTGGGTCTGAAATTTAAGGCAAAGTGTGGGTATATATATATAGCTCAGTAAAACTTAAACGCTAATTTCCTTATAAAACGGCACACATGGTACTTGGGAACACTGTTTAAAAAAAATACACACCAAATATTGACTTCCTTTAGTTCATTACAGTTTACTGCACTTTACAGTGTTTTCTTTTATGTAAAATCATCTTCATTATTTTTGAAGGCGTCTTTGCTTTACAGCGAGTCTGTGCATGTGTCTCAGACTTCTGCACTGTACAGTAATGAGCTGTGAGTTTTACTGGAGCATCGTCAGAAGGCCTTAGAGTCGCCATCTCAAAATGCTAAAATAATGTTATAAGTATAAGTTTCCATTGACCATTTTGGTCCATTTTTTGTATATTTTTTTTTACAGAAGTACCAGAAAAACTGGTATACCAGTTAATACTTGGTATGTCCCCCTCGGGATCTTGGAGGGAACGTTGCACAGTCTTCACACTGATGTTTGCTGAGGCCCCAGCATTGAATTCCGATGTTTCTTGAAGCAGTGCTGCACGCCTATCGCATTAAACGATTCTTGCTGGCCGACGCTGGTCATGTTCACCCAGAGTCTTTTTACGGCCACGCTGCTGTTGTTTTGCCGGAATTCTTGTAGTCAGAGTACACCCTTGAAATGCTCATATATGAAGATCCAACCTTTGCTTCTACCCCCGAAATGGTGTGACCCATCTCACAAGCTCCAACTACTAAACCATTTAAAAAATCGCAAAATCATGATAACTTGCCGTTCTCAAAGCGGACACAACCATTGACGTGCATAGGTGGGCACTGCTATGTATTTTTCATAGGCTCCAGTACCGCTTTATGGGCTAGTTAAATCGTTTAGTTTACCTCTAACAGGGCAATTCCAGTCCTGGAGTCCTGGATTCCTGCACAGTTTTGTGCTTTTCATGGGGTTGGGCAGCGGGGGCCGGAGTCCAGCACAGTTTGCTGATTTCCCTACTCTTTTTTATGCCGAAGTACCAGAAAAACTGGTATACCAGTTAATACTTGGTATTAACCAAGATTATAAGTGTCAAAGTGACACTTATAGTCTGACATACTGTACAGTCTTTATGACAACTGATGGCTGTTAGACATTTAATAAAATGTTTATGTAGTATTACATCATTTGCCATGAACAATGTATGTAGGTATTGTGTAGCCTTATGAACACTATGTTTAAGTAAGAATGACATCATTACTCATCACACGAGATTATACTTAAAAACACAACTGACCACATCGATTTATCACTTACAGGATTCAGAAAATGGTTTTCAAATGTAGGACTATGTCGCCGCATCCTCTGATGAAATGCTGGTGGCTCTCGTCCCAGTAACACACTGCAAATATACAGTGGAGATAAAAACATGTACATACTGTATGTGCTTAGTGCTCTTCCTGAGCTGGTTGAACATTACCAGTTGGCCTGAGGTATAGAATAGATATATAGCTCCTCAAAGTGCAGTGAGAAGAGATACTGGACAGATTTTTTTAATGGCACTTAATGAAAAACATGAAGCCCCCAAAGTGGCAGTGAAGCGTGATGGGAAGCACGCCTACCACTTCTGAAAACGGTGACAAAAAAAACCTAATGATTAAAAAAAGGCAAGATTAGGGAAAGAACCCGAAGCATCTGAAACATCAGAGTGGAGCAGTTTGATGTTTTAGAGTTTGGTTTTTCATTGCTGTAGGCTGATTCTGATGTGTTGCTTTAGTTATGAGAAGAAGGTTTCAGAGACAGGCAGCAAGGGCTGAAACTGTTGGATGCTCTGTTTTGCAAGATCTGTATGTGATCCATGTTTTCACAGTAAAACCATGAATTAGGAAACTGTCACAATCGCACATGGTGTACGCAAACCTCTTCAAAGCAAAATTCTGAGCAGTGTGTGCTGTCGACCACAAGTTGCAGATGTACTGACAACTCTTGCAGGCTCGGCTAACCGCAAGGCTGATCTCAGAAACAGCGAAGGGTGATGCGATAGCATCGGTAAGTACACCTTGCTCCGAAGTTTCATTTGCTCTTCGCTTTTTTTTTTTTTTGTAAAGGCAGCTCGCTGGTTACGGGAAACACTCTGGCAGAAGCTCAATATGACTTTATTTTGAGCTACTTTCCATGTGTGTGCTCATGCATACAGTATGTTCAAGGTTTCAGAATGAAGATCTGAAATAATGCAATGGATTACGGTATAGCAGACAAGCTCTTTTTGAAGTGATCTTCTGTACAAAGAAACTGGAACAAACTGAATGCCATATGAAGAGAGCGATATCAACTGATGTTCAGGATTAACTGCTGACTCTGACGTGTCGAGAGCAGGAAAGCAAACGTGCACTGATCTGTAAATACACATCTGCATGCAGACAGACAGCTGTGACAGACAGAGATGATAAACAAGATAAAATCCGTAAAATCCGCCTGTATTGTTAAATTCATCCGTATACCATACATGCATACGGTAGGATGAACACATCAGAGCTGCTGGATCATGGTGCAAAATACAAGACAATGCTGGAATGAATGTGTTAAACCATCACAGAGCGCAATGTACAGAACTACACCATAAAATACATGCAACCTGAAGGAGGTGATGGTGCAGACACTGGGACACACTCTGAATCGCACTGTACAACCTGAGTGATGCATGTTTTGAGCATAGGATATTGTGCATAATGTGTGTGTGTGTGTGTGTGACAGAAGGAAGATCCAGGGTGAGATAAAAACCTTGTGCTGTCACGCCACTGTGTGTATTGTTGAGCTGAGAAACCTCAAAGTGCGTAAATCAGATGTGGAGCACACACAGTCAGCTGACATGTGAAAGATGAAAAAGCAGATTCTCTTGGCAGCTGCACACACACACACACACACACACACACACACACACACACACACACACTGATCAGATCAAACCTGTATGTATGTGTGGTGTGTATGTGTGTGTGTGTGTTTATGTAGGTGTTTATGTTGATAACTTTGAAGCCGTCTGCTCAGGTTGCCACAGATTTCCGGTGCAGTAACAGCTCTCGGTAATCACCTGTGTGTGTGTGTGTGTGGGTGGGTGTGTGTGTGTGTGTGTGTGTGTGCAGGACGTGCATCTTGCTATGCAACTTTATGCAGCCGGGGCATGCACACTAACGTAAAGCACGTGCTACAGATTGCTCTAGGCCACACATATCTATTTATCATGCACTTTTATGATGACTAATCACCAAGTTGCCTTGTTAATTCAGGAAGATTCATCAGAATTCAGGCTTTTATACCAAACATGTCATTTAGTGGTGTAATAGGAACAGTGAAGGGAAACTGATTCAGTGATAACAGCAGTCCTTCTCGTGCAGAATTGCAGAATTATAGTCTAATTGTCACTCATATCAGTTTTATTCTTCATTGTAATGTTTGGGCTGATCCAGAATGTAAGGTTTGTGTCCTGAGGTGTGTGCTGCCCTTTGTGCTAGTGCGGTAGAAGTGCGGTAGAAGATGCTTTACCAGTTTGGCTTAAATTTTTATTTTTTCTTTTTATGGCAACTTGGCTTCTAGGAGGCGCACCACCCGACTCTGTGTGATTCATTTGTGGAGTTTTTATTTCACCAAGAAAATAATGTTGAAATCAAACATCTAGAGCTTCACTAGCCACTATCTTGTGATATAAAGACTCCAACTTTTAGGTTTTACGTCCCGTATCACTACCAGGCCAAAGTTCTTGAATTTCTATAACTAGAACTGCTTAAGCAGCATTTTGACAGCCCTTGCCCCTGTATGTCTCGTTGATTGATGTTATTGTAGTGTAAAGGTACAATGCCTGTAACATTGAGTTCATGCTTATATTCTTATATATATGCTTAGCTTCTAGAGATGCGTCCTCCCTTACTGAATGAACACGGAGGGAAAAAGAAGGGGGTTAGGAGGTTCGTGGAACGACAATGCACCTGTCCCATGGACGTTGTTGCACTTAACCGAAGTTGGCAGCACCACTGCTCGACTTTGCCTGCATTAGTGATGGAGGCCCTCTGATCCCATTACCAACCGACCGCACTGTCCCGGGCGAAGACGAGGAAGGGGACCAGAAAAAACAACTCTTCATGCATGCATGGACAAACCTCACAGAAGCCTGAGACAACTGGTCTGACGTGTGGCCTGAAACATACACACACACACACACACACACACACACACACACACACACAGCTTACTAAAGCCTGAAACCTGACTTCCTCATTCCATTCTATACAAAACTCCTGACACAAAAGGCTTGGCAAAAACATTTTCTAAGGCTTTTTTTGTTACCTGTGACGTGCACTCACACACACACACACGCACCCACACACACTCTCATGCACACACACACATTTAATGCTCAATGAGACCTGAAGCATACAAAGGCCAGCAAAGAGACAGGCCAGTAATGTCTAGTGACAGGATGATAACACACACACATAAACACACACACTCACACACACACACATAAACACACACACACACTCACACACACACAC
Source organism: Hassar affinis (assembly GCA_025674545.1). Classification (NCBI taxonomy): domain Eukaryota; kingdom Metazoa; phylum Chordata; class Actinopteri; order Siluriformes; family Doradidae; genus Hassar; species Hassar affinis. The sequence continues at coordinate 9,183,560 of JAOVYV010000040.1, read as the reverse complement.
ACACACACACACACACACACACACACACACACACACACACACACACA
>JAOVYV010000040.1:9159639-9172906 GCA_025674545.1 Hassar affinis | reverse complement strand
CTATCTATCTATCTATCTATCTATCTATCTATCTATCTATCTATCTATCTATCTATCTATCTGTCTATCTATCTATCATATGCTGGTGCAGTGGGCCCTGGGTTCATTCTGATGCATGACAATGCTAGGCCTCATGTGGCTGAGGTGTGTCAGCAGTTCCTGCATGATGAAGGCAGTGATGCTATGGACTGGCCTGCCCATTCCACAGACCTGAATCCAATCGGGCACATCTGGGACATCATGTCTCGCTCCATCCACCAACGCCACACTGCACCACAGACTGTCCAGGAGTTGACTGACGCTTTAATCCGCATTACTTCATTGAGATCTAGGATGTGTTATTTTAGTGTTCCCTTTATTTTTTTGAGCAGTGTATTTAAATAAAGCTGGAAACTGCAAATCACACTTTTTTACTTTTCAGCAGAAATGAACTGATTGTCTGGTTAAGTTTCTTTCTCTTTTCAAATTTCCTTTTGGCACCTTTAGAGTTTATATGACATGTGGCTCCATTTTATATTTCTTATGGTACTCATGATCCCTTGCGATGTTATGTGTGATCTTCAGTTGTCTGCCTAACTTACTGTAGCAAGCTCAACAGCGGACAGTGGAGTATGTTGGGGAGCTGCTCAACCCAGCTCTAGCCCCTCTGTGTGTTAAGCTGGGACCACTCTAGAGGATTTTTTTTATTTCTCCTTGATTTGGGGTCTGATTTGCTCCTTCCAAAAATCGCAGGGGTGTAGCCTGATTTGAGACTGATCAAAAGCCTAATTATCAATTATCATATTAAAGCCTGATTATCAGCCTAAAAGACCATGCAGCTCGAGGGGTTTACAGATATACACTGAAGTACCAGAAAAACTGAAAGAATACATTGCAATGCCACCTAGGCACGCTGCTGGTTGTGTGTGCCAGTGCATATATAACGCGACAGACATCTATGAAAGCTTCTAGAGCGTTTTCTGCTGTGAGAATGGCAAGTTAACACAATTTAGAGATTTTCAGCGCTTTAATTGTTGGAGCTCATGAGATGGGTCATGGTATTTCGGAGGTAGAAGCAAGTTTGCATTTTCACGTATGGGCATATCAAGGGTGTAGCAGGACTGTGCAACGTTCCCACCACGATCCTGTGGAAAGAATTAACCAGTTTTTCTGGTACTTCATTGTAATCATATTGCCCCAGATTGGATTGGATGGATATTCAAATGTACATGATTGTGTTTTTGTTGCACTGTGAAATGTACAAGCCATGCTAATATGAAATCATCCACAGTTTTTTTACTCATATTTTGTACAACCAGCTGATAACAGAAACACGCCTCCTCGTTTGCTTTGAAGACACGTTCTCAAAAGTTTCTGTGAGTCCCCGCTCTGAAAGATCACCATGTGAGTGCTTCTAGACTGAATGGTTTAGTGTGCTGCGATTCTACGGCTCTTACAAATGAAAGCTTAAGATGCGGATCAAACCTGTCGTTATATCTGTGGTCTCCAACGTTTTTAAAAACCAGTTAATATCTGAAAATCATCTAGTGTGGGGCCATCTAGTAGAGTCCCGCTAAATGGAGTGTTTAGCAAGGGAGAACCACTCGACCATGCACCCTGCAACAGCCAACTGCGGTATAACCTAGCATTAAAAAGAAAATAAAAGATGTAAAAATGAAAAAGACTGATACTGTGATATATAAAGGAGAAATTGGCCAACATTCCAAATAAACCTCTAATATGAGTCTAGTATATTGCCAATATAATGCTGCATGAAACCTCTGAATTACTATAATAATCAAATTTGACGTGAATCATGTAACATGCTCAGATTTTTCAGCATTAAAAAAGACCACAAGTTCAAAGGTTTGTTTCGAAAAGAATATTTGTGAACTGAGTGTGCACTATGACCATGCCACACACATAATACATACCAAATGATAAATATGAATTCATCTTTCATACTTTCATTTTAGCCAAGTAGCTCTTACACGTCCTGCTGTACTGATGTTCTCAAATGATGATGATGATGATGATGATGATTAAAATGACCCTTTATAATTGTGTTTAGATTTTTGTTGAGTATAAAAATCCAAGATAAGATTTTTTAGTCGCATCTCTCACCACCACCACCTTTACATACAAGTACTTTCTGTTGAGACTGAAAACATTCAGGGGGTAGAAACTGTAGAGTCAGGAGGCAAATTGCATTTATGTAAAAAGCTGGGCTTTAATAATCTTATTAATGAATTAATAGTGCCATATTTAATATGCATTTAATACCGGTTTTCATGCAATAAGATTCAGAGTGTATATATAGCCCAGTGGTTTGTGGTTTCATCAAATTGTGATATAGTGCTGATATAGTGCAAGAAAAATCACATTAAGTCAAGGGTCAAAAGCACATGTGACTGAGATACGGCTTTTATCAGTATGTGTACATCCTAATGGCATACTCGAATGGTGCTTAAGTCTGTAGTTACATCTAAGGTTTGAATACAGGTATGTGCAGTTTTGGTATTAATTCCTCACCATGCACATCTAACTCTAATCTGAGCTACTCTGGCCTTGGTTTGTCAACATTTACTGCTTTAACATTCAAACTTTACCCACTGTCATACCCCATGTTTGTAGCTCTAGCAGGTCCTGCTGAGCTGATTCATTGTTCCTGCAGACAGCAGAAAGTAATGTTACCCAGATGGCCTGGCAGGCTATGAAAGGATGGCTGAGTCCGGTGTTGTGTGGTTCTGCTGCCAGTCCTCTCCACAGGTCTCTGTATCTTTGTGAGCCTTAATGAGCCCCGACCTGCTTAAAATCATCTGCTCTGATGTGGCTAACCAAACCTCAGTGGATTCCCAAGCACAAGCCTCCTGACTGTGGCTGGGCCTGTGTGGTAGTGAAAGCTGGCAGCTTTCACCTCCTATAGGCATGGAATACATGAGGACAAGCATTTATCCTGTTTCCTCAAGAGAGTAATGGCTTACACCTCACACACTGTATCCACTGCACTGTACAGACTCTGTACAGCCTGTTGGTGTGAAACATATGGTTGCTATTGGAAAATATAGGATAACATGCTATTACATGATTGCATGTTATGTGATATTAGATTTTACTCAGGATTGTGTAAATATCGCAATATTTATCACAGAATACAACCTTTCTGAATAGAACTTTTAGAAGTAGTTATATTTGATAACTATACAATACATTTTATGCAACATTATGCCAAATGGCAGAACTTACTCATTGTGTGTGTCTAGAACTATGTTTAGTGTTTAGCATTTAACATTAAGCAGTAGTAAACAGTAAACGCCTATCTGCTATTGCTTCAGCTTCATGTGTATGGCTGTACGTTTTTTCTATAAGAAACCAAAACCTGACTAGATCAGAATGAAAGCACAAATAACCATGAAAAACACTACTGCTGTTCAAATACAGATTTAAACTCACGGCTCCGTCTCCTTTTTTCCGTGGTCACAACTCTCATACAGCATAATCATCAAAACATGGGTGAAATATGACTTCGGACTGGGGTTATTAAAACTGTTATTATCATGGGTGATTGGGGTTTAACAGGACCTGACTGTCACTTTAATAACAGGGTGGTTCAGTTATAGGGTCACTGGTCTCTTAGACTGACCAAAAAATGTTATGAAACTTCTTATGCCTGTGTTTATGCCCTTACCCTTCTACACGCATATAAATACCTCGCTAGGGCCAACAGGCATACACAGCAGTGTGGAGTCTTGATCAAACTTCGCAGACTTTCCATTGATGAAACATTTTGTTCATGCTTACTGGATGTGTGACTTTGTCTGCATTTTCCACCCAAACACCACTCCAGTACCCTGTCAAATAGGATTTGAAAAAGAGATTTTCCACAGAAAAGCCCTGCTGCAGATCAACACCATCGGAGCAGTCTGAACCAACAAACAAGCAATCTGACCCATGAAATACGAGTGCAGAAACAAAGCTCTCCCTTCACCAGTAGAACCTTTCGCCTGATCCCTTCCACTGGTCCCAGCCCCCTCCCTGGGCCTGTCACCCAGTCCTACATTAATTACCCCCACTCACTAGGTAGAGTGAATTGTGGCTCCAAAGGGGTTGTGTATGTCTCCTGAGCTACCCACAAACCTTCACTGTTCTTGGCCTGTTTATTTGGCCCTAGTAATGGTCTCTGTCATGGACGATTGGCAAAAGGAGACCCTGATTTAAACCAGGTGGCTTCTGGCTCATTGTCCAGTCTTTGGAGCTGCCCTGAACTCTAACCCCTGACCCTCATGCTAACCTGTGGCTTAATGAGTGAGAGGGTCAGCATTTGTGCTACAAGAGTGGGATGACAAGGAAAATTTGTGGGGTCTCTCTTTGAGAATGTGTTTGTGAGTGTATGTTTAAACAGACCCCCTATTCCAAGTCCTCCAAATCCATGTAACCGCCTTACATGCTTCATAAATGTATAAAATTCTTTAATATTAACAACTGTATGAAAAACTATACATTGGACATTATAAGTACTGTCAGAAGAGAATAGGGGACAGAATTGCCTCTTGCAGTTTGCCATGGACTATTTTTAATGGCCAGCATGCTTGCTGTGTTCAAAGGATTTATTTATAAATGCTATCAGGCGTACAGTATTCTGTCATCACAGTTCACCACTGTAAGTCTGTATTAAGGTGTTAGTGGCCGATTAAAAGTTATATAGCATCATCAGAACTTCTTCTTCTTCTTTTTGCAAATGAAGTTTCAGCATTACCGTTCACATTACTTACTCAAGACAGTACAGGACCTGATATGATATGATAAAAATATACAAATTTCAAAAAATGCTTCAATTTGAAGATTTTCCATATACTGCACAACACGCTAGGGTCTGGTAAGTCAATGGTATAGTCAATGCTGTTGGCAACAGTTGCTGCTGTCTAGACATACACAACATGATACTCCTTCTCAAATCCTGTCCTCCCCATGACTCTGGAAATACACATACAGGGGTGTAGGGGTAAATAATAGCCTGTGAGTCGCTTCCCAAAATACTCAAGCACGTCTAAATATAGTGGAATTTGCTGCTCATTGGTGAAGTGATTAGACTTATATTTATACCCTGCTTATGCTAGCTGTGCCCTGTCCCCATTCCTTAGTGTGCCCTCCCATGCCTTATCATGTACTCTGAAGGCAATGATCCACTGAGAGAATGCAGAAAGCAGCTGCTTGCTGGGCCTCTGTCAGCTGCACAGTACTGCTTGAGACCTATATCATTACCAAACTCAAAACATATAAGTTAACTCTTAAATAAAGCTTATAGTGACACACTTTGTGTGATCCAAACTTCAATACTGGTCATTAGGGTTCCAGTTTTTATAACGGTGCAGTCTGCACTGTGGCATAAAAAGCCATGTTTCAGTCTGTTACTGGTCTTTGAAGGCACATCTCCAGATGTTCAGATATTCATCCATTCTTCAATACACAAAAAGCTGGAGCATAATAACAGCATTTGGCTGCCACAGTGTATAGAATATAAAGAGTTTAATTTGAGTTGAACATGAACATGATGTAAGGGTATATTCATTTTTGGAATCTTGAGTATTCCCTACAGACAATATCCCTTTCTTTGCTTGTGGATGCAGCACCCAGCCCCGATGTTATTGCGGACTGCTGCTTGCCATTTAGACTGAACAGAGCGGCCAGTTTATCTTCCAGCAATGAATGAGTGTGGATAAAGCAAGTGAGAGAACAATGTGACCGCACTGGTTGACATGTCAGTGTCAAAGGGAAGGATAGGCTCAAGGTCAGAGGTTAGAGGTTAGAGGCAACAAGAGTGAGAGAAGATTTCTGGTCACTGGAAAGAGAGCCAGGTCCTAAAGCAGGCTGAGGGTGTAGCTGATCCCTCTGCTCTGGAGCCCATAGATTTCTCAGAGCTCTTTCATCGCCTGCCTATGGCCATTGTGAAGAATGAAGAACTGTGGAACTGTGACAAACTGTCATGTGGTCAGCTCTTACACAACAATGCCAAGATTTGTTTACCTAAAAATCTAAGCTAAAAAGGACATCAGAATAAGTAGGACAGGTTCCGTAGAATAAAAGACAAACGGGACCTTTGTCTTGAACTCTCCATGAGAGTGCTCAAGTAAGTTACAAATCATGTCATCATCTGAAATGTTGCAAAGTCTGAGCAATGGTGAAATAATGTTGAAGTCATAGTAAAAATCAGTGTTAGGCAATGAGCTACAACTTCTCTCGTGTCCACACTAAATGTTACAGACAGTCCAGTTCTGTTGGCGTCAAGCAGATCTACAAAATATGGACATTCTTGCTCCTATGAGGCTCCCTGTATTAGAGCTGGAGCCAGTAATGAGATTCTTTGTCTAATAAATAGAAAGGTTAAAATACGGCCATTAGGAAACAAAATTGTCATCAAGGATGGACCGGTAAACTATCTACCCACAGGAAGACCCAGTCAGTCTGTTCATTCATCTGCCTCATGTGAAATAGATGCACCTGACAAACTCTGTACATCCACATATCTCATATGCTGGTGGGGCACAGGGTCAAAGGCTAGTGTGGATAAGAAGAGGTCCTGCTCTTGGAGATTTATGCTTATCCTAATCCACAGGAGTCTCTGGAGAGCCAAAGATTATATGAGGATATAAGTCTATTTAAGAAAGATTATATGCGCTTGTTCTCCATAATTCACAGTGTAAAGGAATAATTGTACCTCAAACTCCTGACGTGGTGCAATGCTTCAGCATCTTGCTTAAATGGCTTGTTTGTCATTTAGAGTACTATGCTTACTGTGGCTTAGTGTGTATATAGGCATACGTAGTTAAGTTTAGATCACGGATGATGACGGTCTCTCATCTCTCACAGACTGCTTAGTGCTGAAAAATGATGATGAGTGTATGAGTGAAAATATTCAGTAAAAGCAAATGAAACACTCAGTGAAACACCAATCAGCTGCTTTTTTCCAAGCATAAAAAGTTCCTTCCCTCTCTTTCACTCCACCTAGCTTATTTTCTCTTCTCAGCTAATCTGGCTAATTAAAATGTCCTGGCTCTGAGGCTGATGCTAAAGCCGGACCCCTCCACCCAGTTCTGATCGCCCACTGCTTTCTCACACTTGACAGAGGAGAGGATAAGAGAGAGACTGCTCACTCTTTCTGCTTCTCCATCTCTCTGTGTCTGAACAGAGGCCGAATTCATGAGATGGACTCTTATCAGCTTCAGTCTCTGTGAATAGAGCTCTTCACTCCATGACACCTGATATATTCAAGATATCGTTGCTTCTGCTGCCACACAGACCCTCCCACATACAGCCCCTCACCTTACTCCCAGACACATACGCTTACACAATGCTTTCATGAGAAAACCAATAACTGAGATAATCATGGACCCATACATATGTTCATGCATGGGAACACACATGCAGAAAGTATATAGCTAAGATATCAGGACTTAAAGGTGGGGGGGGGGGGGGCTTATTCATGGAATGGTAATCAGTCTGGATCTACATGCTCACATCCGTCCACCAAGTGCATGTCCAGAAAGCCATAAATGAAACGCAAGCCTGCCACCTGTTCAACCTTAGATGTTCATTTACTCTTTTACTTTGAGATACAGATGTTGTCCACTTCATTTTGCACACACACTGTTATTTCTAGACAACAAATGTATCTTAGCAGCAACAGAGAAAGCCTCTACATTAACAAAGCCTTAAACTATGACATAACACCCATCCTGTTCTCCAAAGTGTGCAGGAACAGTTTTATAGCCCCACAGAGAGAGCCGTAAACCTAAACTGTAATCATTTCTCCCTTGTTACTGTGAAATCCAGCATGGCTAACCCAAACTGCTGCTTGATGACATTTCTTGCTAGCCCATATTTAGCGGGCTGGGCTGGAATGGATGTGAGCAGTTAGGCAGCTATGCGTTGGTCTGGGCGCACATTTAGCGAGGGGAATATTAGGTGTCCTCTGTTATTTGTGGCAAGGACAGAATCCCCCTGCCTCAGCCCCTTTGAGGGGGCACAGAGGGGCTATATTATAGGATATTAAAGCATAATGACGGGGCTGTGTATGCTGGGCCATGGGAATGTGGTTAGCGAGTCTCGTTGTGGCCCACCAGTCCCGAGCCAGAACCAGGTCAGCATGCCACAGTCAGTCATTAGGGTGTAGGGGTAAGGGGGGAGCTGCTTTAGGGAGGAAAGGGGTTCTGGGTCTTGATTAAACCATACTACTATATTCAGCGCCCACTACATGACCCCATGTTTCCAGAGCTGCCCACCAGACCAACCAACAAATGGACAAAAGGGTTGTGGTGTTCAGTATGGGTGCTGGGCTGCAGCCATGCTGCCGGAGCATCCTGGGTCAGAGCCTCCAAGCAACAACGGATACAAAACTGTAATGACATGGCAACCAGGAACATAGGGACCAAAACAATTGGGAAGAGTAATTTCCTGTAGAGTGATGTTGAGTCTTGTCTGGATTAATAACTCTTGTTGTCAGACACAATAACATCATCAGATGATTTTTACCTTTGTGTGAGTCTAAAAGCAGACAAATACACTATTACACTGCATTCCTGTGAACGGACCATGTGCTGAACACAAGACTGAAATCCTTCTCTGGAGTGATACCCCCGCTGTGCCAGTGCCCAGTGTTTTTACAGCAGTAAAATGCAGGTAGCCAATAGACTGTATGCTGGTCAGATTTAATGCTGCTAAGATAAAACATTTACCAGATGTCCCTTCTTACCTTTTGTCCCCCAGACCATATGGCCAGCAATGGCTGGATGAAATTGGAAATTGATATTAAGAGTGATAGTGCTCTCTCTTTCCCATGCTCACCTGCTTTCTGTCATTAGGCTGCTGGACTGTCAGGTACTGGCTATTTTGCTTACAGTTGCTTATTGGCTATTACTTACAGTAATTCTTATTCTTACACTTTGTTTTTTTTTCTTGCATGTATTGGTGTCTGTCTGTCTATGTGTCTATCTGTCTATCCACCTATTTATCCACAACGTGCTACTCTTATCAGCTGATTTATGAAGGAAACGAAGGAATGTGTGAGGGAGGGTGTACTCAAGTGTAAAATAATGAATGCCAGGGAGTGTGTATGTGTGTGGGTGTATGTCTAACACTAACTACTGCAGAAAGATGGTCTCTGGAATGGATGTGAGTCAGGGGAAGTATGACTAAGTCTGAATAAAAGTCTATGGAAAAAATAATTGGCTCTGAGAGCTAAATGAGTAACTTCTGAGTGTAAGCTCAATCAGATGGAGGCCCACACCCTGTCTTAGCTTTATACTGTAAATCATCAAACATATGGCTGAAATGACCCCCTCTCCTCCTCTCTTTCATTCCTGGTCTCTCTCTCTCTATCCACCACAAAACATAAGTCAGGCCAGAGTCAATGACGGCTCATGTCAATGTTATTTAAACCTGCCTCTACCAAGCATGGCCTGGTATCCTATGTTACATAGTTAACACTATGATCCTTTAAAGTTCCTGTTCTTGCTGCATTCCTTCATAGCATGTTATACTTTATGTGTACACGTAAAAGCTTGCTGTCAGCCACTTATTAAAATTGCTTTCCCATGACTCCACGCTCCCCTTAACACATATGTTCAGAAGGTTATTAGGATTCACAGACTGACCAATATCCAAAAAACAACTCTAGTAAAAATATTAGGTGTATTGAATTGTGTATAAGTACATTTTGCATTTAGTAGGAAATAAAAAGTAGTGAAATAAATAATATCACATAATTGTTTCCATATAGGTGATATTACTTGGCAATATTAATAACAAGTTATATTAATTACAATATCAGTTTTGCACATTGTATGACTAAATATCCAAACGTATGATAAACTACTCAGCAGCATGACCCATACCAGATGTATGGGCATGTACATTGGCTCTTAAATGGTGCCAAGACAATGTTTTAAGCAGGCCTAATCCCTAAATCTTGTCAGCTTGCTGTGTGGGTGAGCCTTTTCTTGAGCAGGCCCCTACTGAAAGGCTCTCCATTTCCACATGAAGCCATTCAATCTCTCTCATTCTCCACAGTTTACTTTCCCTGACTGTGAGAAAGCAGCCCTGAGTGCAGCTCATCCATATTCATGAATGAAAAGGCCTGTCCGCAGTTGTTGGGGCTCGGGCCAGCCGGGTCCCATGTGCTGATGAGCACTGCTGAGCAGCTCACTGGCACCCTTGGAAGTGGCGACAAAACAGATTCAAATGCAAATACGTCTCTGAATAAAAGACAATCTTAATTTAGCCAATTCAGAGAGTGAGTCAGTGTGTGTGACTGTTGGCAGAGATGGGTAATGCTTTACAGAGTTTATGTGTGTGGGTTTCAGATTGAGATTATGAAAGTAAAACAAGAGGAGCTTTTCAGTTAGAAATGTGCTGAATATGCAGTTGTAAATGAGATGAGGCTTGTATAGTGTAGGTTGTGTGTTTTGTCTGTGCCAGTTTTTAAATATAATATAATATATTATATGAGTTCAGTAGTGTTCACACTGTGTGACTGCACTGTGCCCACGTTTGCACCTCATCTGACTGGAAGTCAAAAGCTCTCCCTACGGCAGCTTCAGCAGGGTAGAAATGGTTACTAGGGTAGCAGTGGTTGCTGGGGAGTTACTAAATGAGGGCAGTGGAGAGGAGGTGGTTGGTAAAGTCATTAGGAGCCTTTACCATATGAAAGCCAGCAAAACTGGGGATGGCCTTAGGGGGATGGCCTCTCACTCTGCCAAACAGTGGCTGATGGGGGCTGATGTAGAGGCAGGAAGGCAACAAAGGTCCTATTGAGTGTAGATGAGCCCCCTGCTCAGTCACAGACAAGGGGAATTCCTCCAGTTCTCCTCTGTGCTGGAATGACTTGAAAAAAAATGGCCATCATAATAAGTGGTGCCCTGGTTTTCTCCCAGCCTGATTATCGCACTTGAGTAAGTTCAGCCATATGAAGCAGATCATGTAGGAAATCTAAATTTAAATCTAATTTTAATGACTCTAAAATATTCCAGTACTCAGCAAACAATTTCAACACGGACAAAGTGTTCCCATTTAAAATTCTCTGTTATTTTCTAATCCAACTCATATTAAATGCAATGAAATAATTGATCACTGGCAATGATCAATACATTCCTTCATCAGTAAGATGACAGCTTCACATTGTGGTGAATGTCAAATGATTTAATGCAATAATGAATGGATTGTCATCCTGTGTTAATAAAAAAGAACACCGTTTCCTTGTGTTTGTACTATAAAATCATTTCCTGTACAGTTTTAAAGAAAACAAATGTTTAAGCAGGTTGAGAAGTAGTCTTGCTTTGGACATATCTCTGTATGGTTTTGCACATTGTGTGATGCTGTATGCAGAACCATCAGCTACAAGCTGTCAGCCCAACCGACAAGAACCTTTCATTCCTGTTCATTCTGAGCAAGTCCAAAGAATTAGAATTATAAGCACACATATTGTGTTGGCATAAAGAAAAGATGAAAAATCATATGAGTGGAAGAGAATATTGATAAAAAGAAAAAGATCAATTTAATGTAGCATGTGTGTGATTTTACTCAACTATCATTTCTGCTTTAATTGCAAGCTCTTGTTTTTTGCAGCCTCATTGTGGGGGATTTAATGCTCAATACCCCAGCTAACACATTTGTAGTTCCCAGAACATTTCAGAAGGTTATTTTTTGGTTATAGGAACATTTCTTGAAGGTTTGTTCGGTTGTCCTATGGTCTGCCAGGAACGTTTTTTGGATTATGGAGCATTCTCTGAATATCTGTAAGGTGGGAACTTGATGAGCGTTCCTTTTTAGTTGTTTTAACATCCCTCTAACCATAACAGTACTAGAAAACTTTGGAAAACCTGATGACAGTTAGGTTCTGTAAACATTAATGGAATGTTTCTGCAACTATAGTTCAAAATTCTATTCTAAAGTGATCGGATGCATAATAACCTGGAATGAATGCTCTCTAAACGTCGGGAGAAAGTTCTTGCAAAACCCACTGTAGGAGAACTATAGGCTAATGTTAGTTGGACGTTCTGTGTTTGACACCAGTTACCAGGTAATCCTTGTGGTCCTCTCTTGAAACTTCCCCACAGCTGGTTGTGTGTAGTGGGCCCCATTAGCCCAGTCTGGACCGGACTGGTCTGAATCAAACAAAACTGGAATGGTCTGGATGTAAAACCTCTCTGTAATTGTTTTGCTCCAGGATAGTTGAAGTTAAGACGATTTGTACTTGAGTCATTGGGAAAATAGCTAAATTGGCATATTACATACTGGATAAGGGTCTGGGGTCATGGCAGAATAAGAGAGCAGTGTGTGTGTGTGTGTGTGTGTGTGTGTGTGTGTGTGTGAGTGTGTGTGTATGTGTGAAGAGCAGACTTAAGAAAATCTGCTCCTTTTCAGGATGCACACTCACACAAGTGAGCTGGGGGCGATTAGTCACGGGGTTTGATCCCCTCCCAATTTTTATCTATTAACACTTGGTACGTGGGAAAGAAAGGAGGAAAAAATGCAGGGATTAAAAATGAGATGGACAGCAGCACATGGTGCCTCTCTTCCTCATGGTCTCTCGGAGCACTGCTAGAAAGCCAGACTCAGATCACTGGTGCAAATGATGAGTCAAGAACAATGCTCTTACTCTGGTCTTGCTCATAAATAACTTTCACTTCTGTCTTTCATGCTTTTGTTTACTGTTCCTGCTACTGTCTCTTTATTCTGTCCCCCCAACATCCTGCCAGGTACCCTACAGATGCTTCGAGAGTTCAAGCAGGCTTTCTGGGTGTTCTGTACTTCCTGCTCATTATAAAATGTTTAATGTGGGAGAAAATACACTTTTAAAAGATCTTCCTTTTTTATTCCTGCATGTGAAATGCAAACTCACATACATTAACGCTATTTCAACTTGTGTGACCAGAGACATAACTAACAATGATCTCAGCATAGCAAGTCCTATCAAGCTTAATCTAATAACATCCATACACATACACGTCCTTCATAATGAAATGATGTGTGGTTTGCAATTATGGGTGTAACTTTGTTTTGAAAAGTGCTAGGAACATGACAGGTAAAAAACAACAACCTTTTTATACGTCACATCCAGACCAGAGAAACCAGCAATTTTAACCAATCAACTGCAGTGTGCTGCTCTGAGAGATCATCAGAAACAAAACTAAAGGGTGCATCAGCAAGCTGAGTAATCTTTTGAACTCTGGTATGTCACCCATAATGTTGTGTAATATGCATTGCAATATTTTGAGCAAACCTGTGCTCTTAC
>JAOVYV010000040.1:9124661-9136657 GCA_025674545.1 Hassar affinis | reverse complement strand
TGTAAAGCTGCTTTGAGGCAATGTCCTTTGTTAAAAGCGCTTTAGAAATAAAATTGAATTGAATTGAATTGAATTCTAATTGTCGGTTTCTAATTCACATTATTTTAACTGGTGTAATATTTAACCCTGGTGATAACATGTAAAATGGTAGACAGTGACATTTGTCTTGCAGAACTGGAACTGCAAGCCCGGTTATTATACCCATAACCATGACATTACCATGCTTTTCTTGTGATGTGCATGTTAACTGCTATTTTAGTAACAGCAGAAATATGACCACCATACTACAGTAACTACAGCACTACTTTCTTTTCTTTCTGTTCATTTTTGTAAGCGTTAGAGCAGAGGTACTCAATCCCACTGACTACAGCTCCCCTGAAGTGCCTGTTTTTGTGTCTTTCTCTCCTTTTACACACTCAGCACCTGATTCGATTTTCAGGGGATTGGCAATTAGTTGCTGAGTTGAACCACTTGTGTGTGTAATGCAGGGGCCCAGACCAGGGAATAAAAACCACTTTATGAGAAGCCTGGAAACACTGTACATCTGTGGTTCATGCTTAATGGTCATCTGGTAATTGTGCACTGGGGCAGACAACACTTACATAGTAGGTAATTAGAAGAGTAAAGAGTACAAGAGTACTGATATGTTAAACTAGGGGTTCTACACATATATACACATAGAATACAGAGTTACAGACTTTGTTACCTGTGGAGAGGGAATGTGGAGGGTGTATGGCACATACTCATGCAGAGCTCAAACAGAAGGAGGCAACTGAGCCCAGGCACACATTCGTACTCCATGAAAATTGTTTAGTTTACTTTTCAGAACTAATAAATAATGACTTGCATTTTCATGCAAAAGAGCATTTCTGCATTTTGCAGTGTTTGCCTGCTACTCATCTTCACTTTGCTCATCCTGTGTGTGTGTGTGTGTGTGTGTGCATATTTTGCAATAGTCAGATGTACGATGTGATGACTTCTCCAGCTGTCTGAGCAGGCCAGGGGGTAGTCGCATACACCACTTTAACCTGCATTCCTTCACTCTCACTGCATACTTCAGAGTGTACCATAAACACAACAAGCATAAAATGAGCATGCATGCTTAAATGATCTAGAAGGCACTTGAGCAATAGAGAGAGCATGAAAGTACTGTATGTCCTATTGTCCTATATATATATATATATATATATATATATATATATACAGTATATATACATGCTACTTAGTTGGTACTGCACATGTGCTACCAAGATTTATGTAAAGCACTCAAACTACTGATAAAGTCTCGACCTCAGTGCCCCCAACTCCCCCTCAACATTCCTCTCTCACCCCTCATCATCCCCCAAAGTCCAATTAAGTTTTCTGTAGTCCTCACAAAAGCTCACATTACAGCCAGGCAGTGGTGGCTCCTGTGTTGGAGAGACCAGAGGACCTGGATGTGATGTATTTGATGCTGAGTAACAGAAGAAGCCATCAGTCAACAGGGTTGAAAGGGGAAGAACATTTCTGCCTAGTCATGGTACACTTTGTGAAGCAGCTCATGACGAAGGTGAGGATGAGGAAGACAGAGAGGTACTACAGGAGGCAGAAATGATTTTCTGTCCAAGTCGTTATTGTGTCCCGTTAACGTTAAGGTGAAAATGAAACAAAACAAAACAAAACAAAAAGTCACCTGGCTTTGTACACACACTAACCCCCAGCTGAAGTGTTCAGTCTGTTCCAAGGCATGTGTGATTCTGACTCCCATTAGGGGATTCAAAGCATATCCTGGCAATTTTGCGGCCAGGGACACCATTCCTCTCTCACCACTTCAAGCAGACAAAATTCCCAGCCTGCAGGACTCACACTGTGGAAAACAGTGGCTCGTTTACTGGTAGGGGAGAAAATTTCACCCCCCACACACTTACAGAATTCCCAATACAACTACAAAGTCCATATTCCAGCTCACAGAATTCCCACCAAAAACACGCAGGAGATATTTTTGTCAGTGTTTTGTTGAATATAAGTGCTTGCCTGTTTTTGTGTGTAACCAGTAAAAATCCCAGATGGATACAATTTTCCTAGTTAACTTGGGGGCTCATTTAAATTCAGGCATGGGCTTTTCAGAAAACAATGTATTACAACCATTATGCTACTTACAGTGTGAGCCCAGTTGTTTACCTCTAGTGGGAGTCTGGAAACCCCAAACTGGGTAGTAGTTTCAACCTGTGTCCTAACTTGGCCTTTACAATACTGTCAACCCAGCATTCAGAGGCCTTTCCGCTCCCTTCACTCCTCTAATTACTTAACAGCAAGCAATCAGCCAAAATTGTCCCAAATGACCATGTATTTGAAACTGGCCTGAAATAGACAATTTTAAAAAATGTAACCGACAGCCCCAGTTCACGGTGGGCCTCTGGTGTCAACCTTGAACTCATGGTCCTGTCATTTGACATGTCTCTCTCTCTCTCTCTCTCTCTTTCTCTCTTTCTCTCTTTCTGTGTCTGTGTGTCTCAGGGCATAGAGTGCAAGGTTTTATTTATGTTCTTCTTCTTTGTGGGGGTGTTGGTATTTGAATGTCCTTACAAGTACAGCAATATTCTAAATATTTTGACCTTCTGGGGACCTTTGGCATTGTTTTGGTATTTATCTATTTATTTATTTAAAACACACACACACACACACACACACACACACACACACACACACACACACACACACACACACACAATGCTAAAAAGTTTCCTTTTGGATCCAGAGCTTAAATTCAGGGTTAGATTAAAGTGTGGAATAGCGTAAATTAGCTGCATTAATAATTATGTCAGTGAAAGTTCCTCAAAGGATAGTAAGAAGAAAACGTGTGTGTGTGTGTGTGTGTGTGTGTGTGTGTGTGTGTGTGTGTGTGCGCACATGCAAAGCGCTCAGAGACACCGAGTCTGGATCACAAATAGCAGCATGCTCAGCAGTTACAGCTCATTCTGACAGGATAAGAGCTCCCCCTAGTGGTGGCTTACAGCAACGTAGTTCTCATCAACAGGTCCTTACAGGGCATGATCAACAGGCTGGTGACCTGCAGCAGATTATTACATGCTTTTTCAAAACAAGGGTTACCTAAATAATATTTTGTAATTATTCAGGGGGAATAGAATACAGTGTATGCTATAAAAGTTGAATGAAAACATCTGGATAAACAAATGACTTGCAATCTATTTGAGATTTCTTTAATAGGGAGAAGGTTGTACAGTCTTGTGTGGACATTACACTAAAAGGACATTTAGTGTACTCATACCCAATTGTGCTCTTATTTGGAGGAAACCCTCCTGGTGGGTCCTTATTCGTGTAGAGTAAATGAAACTCAGGATTTGACTTTCATCACTCTCAGACTACAGACTCTGCTGTTAATCTCTCTGAGGCTATGCTTTATATGCTGATATATTAATTTGATTTATTTTGTATTCATTTAAGAAGTTTCTTGACTTCTGCTTGATAGTACAGATGAAGCCTTTTGGTCAAATCTGTTCCCTTCTATAGAAATATTGTATTTGAGTATTCGAGTTTGATGACATCATTCCCCGGCGCTGGTCTCTTTCGCACATGGTGCAGTCGGGACCAGTTCGCCCGAAGCGGACCCGGTATTATTCTGCGCTGTACTGAAAACGTTCACTCTAACCAGATGTACTGAACTTTCAGTGTGAAGAGGCTCAGGTCTAAACAAAGTGCAAATAGGAAAGAAGATTGAAACACAGGCTACTGAATAAGCAACCAGTTATTTATTAGCATACGCAGCAGACATGTGTGCAGACAAACTCATATGTGACATACTAAACATGCACACACCCACACACAAACTGGTTAGACATGTCCGTTAGTATTGTGCAAGATGAACTGTCTGACTGATATACTGATTAAATTTGCATGTGTTCACAGGACAAGAGAAAACAATAGGCGATAAACACACGTGGTGCATCCAGCGCACACAAACACAAACCCACACTGGAAACTCTAAGCTGACCCCTTATTAACACAGCAATCATCAGACACACATATGTGCCGAGTGCTGGGAGCACACAAGCGCTGCACAAATAAACCAGGACCTACGGACAGACCGTGGAGCAATGAGGAGACGAGGCAGCTGAGCGGGGGCGGAAGTGGGTGGGGGGGGGGTATGGTGTCTGGTGACCATAAAGCAGTCCCATCTGATTTTCTTAACTCATTCAATATGCTTCTGATTTTTATCTGGACTCCTATGCACCAATCGCATCTAACGCAATTGTGATTTGAACAACCACTTCGAAAAAGTTGTTCAGTTGTATTGATGTCTGTCCTATAGGTTGTGTGACATCATAAGAATTTCTCCAGCTCTGTCTGTAGCGTGTGTATTCGCTCCATCTGATTGCCACACACCTCTAAACCATCAGCCATCTCCCACAGGATCCTTTTCGGCTTGAGGGGCTTTTGCGCAAGTACAGGCGCCCATGCACAGCCACTCATCCCGAGCCAGAGCCAGTCTGGCAAGGCCTCTCTCCCTCTCTCTACTGCAGGCAAAAACAAACCACAGGAGTTTGAGCACAAGGCACCCAGGTCAGCAGCAGGGCCTGGCCATTAGTGCAGCGTGATTTCCCAGCACTGGATGCTGTAGTTTTAGTGAATGGGGAACAGTATCCCCACCCTTGGCTGTGGTTGGCAAATACATCCAAATAGCCGCAGTCATGAGCATGCATACTCTTTCTGACTCTGTACTCTCTCAGTCTCACGCATGCACACATTTCTTGCTCGATCATGTTATGGAAGGTTGTTAAGAGGTTGTTAAAGAGGAGAGAGGAAGGTCAGAATAGATAGAATTTATGATGAGATCTGGTGCTCAGCTCTCATAAAACTCCAGTTACCTAATCCTAGTTCTAAAGTTTCCCTTATTCTAGTGCCAAAACCTGCAGATTCATCTGTCCCCCCACAGAGACGGGGAGCGAGGGAGGTTCACGCAGGAGGAGAGGCAGAGATAGTAACCGAGAAAGTGAGAGCCGAGCACTGTCCGATATGTGTGTCTTGGCTGTCGGCCAGGAACATTCTGTATTATTCATGTGGCTGGTGAGGAAATGGAGTATACATTTCTTCACACACACACACACACACACACGCACACACGTACACATTGTACATGACTCACCCGGTTTTAACATAACCAGCTGCTCTCTGTGGAGCAAAGGCCTGCTTTCCATCCACCTAAAAAGAAAAGAGATGGGTACAAACGTTTGCACAGGATAATGAGAGAGAAAGAGCGAAGACCTGCTCGGATCTACAGTCCTCTTCGTTGAATCCAGGCAAGGAGAAACAGGAAAGCAAGTCTGACTTGATATTGTTTTAACTGTTACACTGCAGCAACATGTGATTTGAATTGCAATGACAGGGATTCTGTGTAGCTTCACACTTCAGAGCAATACATTTCAATTTGGACCAAAAGTAAATGGCACGAAACCCGAACTGCTGAAAGCCGAGTCGAATTTAAACTGATGTGGAAACTTTATGGAGACCAGTTTCTTTTTTCTTCGTCCTTTCCGAGGGGCAGCCCTGTCATCGCCGTGCAGACTAGCACACGGAAAGCATCTGACAACTTGAACTGCTTGACCATGTTCCCTTTGGTAATGAAACAGCTAGCGTTATTAGAACTGAAATACACTCCATTAAAAATCTGCATCAGGGTTCGTTCCAGCCTTGCTCCCCAAAGTTGGCTCGATTACCCAAAACCTACACAAATAGCATTCAGGCCAGTTCCTTCTTTCCTCATGCTTTCATTTCCAAAACTCTCCCCCGTCGTCTGTCCAATTTTTTTTACAAGGCAGCAGTTATTGAGATCATTTCTTCATAGGAACATTGATCTGCGATTCCTCCTGCCTCCACTTTTGTCCAGATCGTAAATGTGTGACTTTTACAGTAAACTAGAACAATGCGGCCTGTTGTGGGCAAGCAGGCTCGCCGAAAACGCTGAAAATGACTCAGCACGGCCAATTTGGGGTGACTGGACAAAGTTCTAGAAACATGTCAGGACTGTAAACATTACCTATGAATAATGAACTCTTGCTTCCAAACCAATATCTGGAGTATATTTTATTAAGCTTCAGAGTGTCAGTGAGATGAGGAGGTGTATAGTGGAAAATATCCACAACTCGTATTATAAAGAGCATCACAGCCAGGAAAGGCATCGGGAAATGAAAGCTGGACCGGGGAGAAGCACTTATTTAAGAACATGTGTGAGAAGCTTGGGGATGTAATGAACATGATTTGTCTGCTTAGAGCGTAGAGAACATTACACAAATTTGTTCAAGCTTAATCAAGCTGGTATGGAAATACACCTTTCAGCACAACAATATGGCTGGTTTGTTTTTGTCCTGAGTGATATATACCCTTAATATTTCCAGCTGTTGACTTAGCAATTACTTCATCATAATGTCATGTACGGGAAAGTACGGGAAATGTAAGAATTGTTTGAGTTGGACAGAAGAGCATCGTTCTGTCTACATCCAAGTTGGATAATTGAGCTTTTTCACATTTTACTATGCCTTGTGTGCATGTGCACGTCTCTTCGCGTGTATATGCAAGAGTTTGGGTGGAGCTGGAGGATATGTGGGGTAAATTGATTCTTTCAGCCGTGTGCAAATAATTGAAAATCCCCCGAGTCACACTGGCAGAAAGTGAAAGAAAATGTATGTGTGTGTGTGTGTGTGTGTGTGTGTGTGTGTGTGTGTGTGTGAGTGTGTGTGTGTGTGAGTGTGTGAGAGCGTATGTGGTTGATCAGAGCAAGTCTGTGCAGGCATTTTGGCCTGGTTTTGGAGGTGTGGGTGTGGCGTTAAATTGTGATGAATAGCTTTTTAGTCAGATAGAACAATAAACATGGTGGAGGTTGGACAGTTCAGATCACTCCTATGATGCTGTGCTTCGATTTGACTTGAACTCTCTTGACTTTGCTGACTGAGGGAGATTTTTTTCCCTGGTCCTCAGAGTGTGTGTTATTTTAACCTGCAGCGTGTTTAGGCTGATTGGTGTTGTGTTGCAACAGATCCTTTTTGGTTACGCTAAGCAGTACTAAGACATGCACATATTAATGCTCATATATGAATACACATATAACAAACGGTACATCCTGGTACATGAACTGAAATGATATTTAAAGCTTTCCAGATGGGACAAGGGAATCAAAGAGGCTCATTGTTTTAAAATGAAGTCAACTCAAATTAGAGCTCTCTCAGCTGATGAAGCATCAAGAGACAGTGTCCTGAAAGATAGGGTGGGAACGTAGCTCTCCACCTTTATAACCATGTAACTTCTTTATTGGTATCATATGTAGCCAACAAAGAGCACAAGAGAACATTGTGTCCTTTGCCCCCTGAGGACTGGCGCTTACTTCACATCCATCAACTTGAGGACTGTCAGGACCTTAGGGCGACCGCGCCCCCTGCCTCTGTTTGCTGTGGGCAAAGTGTTGAGTCAGTCGGAGTGTCAGTTTGAAAAGCCGTAGGTAATAAATTGTGCGTTTGCTTGCGCTATCAGAGCACTGGCAAACTGTCAAACAAACACCTTGTGGGTGAATGATTTACTCAGGAAAACTCGTCATTCAGCTCCGATTTAAACACCTCACCTCTGGGCCTGATAAAGTCCAACCAGCTGGGCTACTCTGGGAATGCTGGGAATGATTAAAGAACACAATAAGAAATGTAATTAATTGTGCTTTCTTGTGCTAATCAGCAAAAGCATTACCTCCAAGTCATCTATAATTTACAATTACTTACACATGTAATCATTTGGCAGGCCAAAAGCCATCCAAAGCAACTTATATAAGTATGCGAGAATACAAGTCTACACACATAATCATCTGAAAGTAATTGACCAATACACCCTCCTATTTGAAGACAGAGACAGATTGTATGTGTGTGTGTGTGCATGTGTGTGTGCGTTCAAACTTTCTTACAGCACTGGTTGAGAACGTGATATTGGATTCTCCCACTGGTGTCATTACCACCGCCATGACCTCATTGCACTCCTCCTTGAGATCTCTCTGTCCTTTATTCTCAACTGAGGGTTGACATAACTCAAGACCTCAAGCAAAGACTTATGCGCAACCAGTAACATATACAAGAGCCCAGGGTTCTGTAGGGTGAGCAGTGTAAGGCCTGCAGCATGTCATGGTCACATCCAGCCTAATATACACACACACATTCAAACACAGACAAACCCACAGCTGGGCCGTATCATCTCCAGCACTCTCACAAGTGTCATTTTCCCCGCATGGAAAAGCAACGTTTCTTCATCTGGTTTCATCTTTAAAGTCAAATTCTGTCGTTCTCCTCAGTGGTAGTGCTGGGTGAAAGACATGGCTGTGGGTGTATGTTCAGTGATCCTAATAAGATCCTTCAGAATCAGATTCATATAAAAATTCTAAGAGGCATATGCCGAGTCATTTACAGAGTCATTATGTCATTAACCTTACTTAGCTATCACAAACACACACACACACACACACACACATTTTGGTTCTATTGTAAACAACAATGTTATGATTTGTGATCAGCCTCCGCCTGCACTCCCAGAGATGTACACAGCCGTTAAAAACAACCAGATATGACTGGCCAAGCCTTAAAATCAGTGACAGTGTGTGTGTGTGTGTGTGTGTGTATGTGGCTTTCTTAACTCATCTCTAGTCTCTCAGGGTGGCCTGTCCTGAGTGTGTGTGTGTGTGTGTTTTTTGTGTGTATTTTGGTCTTTTCAGTGTTTGCTGAAAAAGGAAGGACCCTCCAAACAGTTCTGTGGTCTATACAGAGAATAGAACAATTTCCTGCAAGGCAACAGTAAAAGCCCTGGCACAGCACACTAATCTAACGCCGGGGAAAAGACACAGGACCTGCAACCAGCATCCCAAAACAAGAACATGTCTTGACGTCTTTAGACTGATCCCATAGTCTTTCCTCTTTTGTTTAGGTCTGAAAGAGTACACCAAACAGGGCCCAGATAAAAAGGCGGACTGTGGTTACAGGCTTTTGCATTTCATACATCGTGGTTTTGCGACTTACAGGACGATGACTCAGACACATTGTTCCTGTTTTATTCCTAATAATATTATTTTGTTACTCATGAGTCTGTTGTATGTGCATGTGTGCTATTTTTAAAAAATGTTGTGACACTGGTATTATCCTCTTTCCATGGTTTACTGAATTATATTTTATTCATCAGGATAAAAATACTAAATATGTCGTTACCAAGGTTCCTCTTTCTTGAGGCTGAAAATAATTATAGTAATCCATTATGTCAGACTCAGCTGATATAATTGCGAAGGAATCTTAACCTTATATTCACTGTAATGCCCCTTTATAGCAGAATTTATTTATGCATGACATACAGACTTTTGCAATCTGCTTCTTTAAGAATGTCCTTTAATGTTTAATCTTAGCAAATAATAAAGATAGCATGGGTCACCATTTGAATTAATCCCAGTTTGAAATCATTTATGCTGCTTTACTCCGTCATCCGTTACAAAGTCGGACCGAGGTGATCAAGTTCACGACGTGTCGTTATATCTAACACACAAGAGCATGTGTGAACAGGTGTGTCAATGCTGTGAACAAAATGTATTCGAGGCTGTAAAGAAGGAAGTGATTCATATAGGTTGCTCAACATCTTTTGTTCTGCGGCTCATCAACCCTTATTTGCTCCAGGTAGAATTGTAAACCATTCACACACACACAAACACACACCTGAAGCGCAATAGTTTGTTATTGGTCGATGCCCCACCTCCTGTTTAAAACATGAGACAAAACCTGACAGCAACCTGCTGAACAACAAGTACTTTAGTGTCCCCAGCTTTCACACAGACCCAGTGCTCAGTGGCTTAAGACAGTGATTAACAGCTCTGCATTTGCTTCAATGCTCTTTAGAATGCAGCAGAAATGTAGCTAAAGTGTTTTGAGAATCCTTTACAGTTTGATAAATTATATAATATTAAATGACCTGAGACAGTTGGTATATGTCACTGTTTGTATGATGAATTACAAGCAGTGATTAATTCAGTTTCAGTAATATTGTCTTTAATCATGGGAACTTGTTCAGTTCACAGCTATTTGCTGTTCAGTAATGGATGTTGAATTTAACCACTACATAAGCATGAGCTAAATATTTAGATTTCATAATGGAAAATAGTGTTCCTGTGCACAACTCTGTTCCTTTTTTTAGTTCTGCCTTCTGGAGCTGCACACACAAAAAACCTCCTTTACTCACACAAACACTGAGGCCTAATTACACACATATGACAAAGTTCCTACTTCGGCTGAAAAGACCTGCAGTGAAATGCTGTCATTCTAGACGCATGGCTACTCTATGTACTTTGCCTTGCGTGACTGTAATTGCTGTGCGTGCGTGCATCTAACCATCTCCCTTCTTTGCCTGAAGTTAGCCAACAAGAGGTTTTCTGATGTAGATCCGTTCTGCTGCGTGTTCACACACACACACACACACACACACACACACACACACACCGCTCATTAATGTACAACCCTGCCATAAAATACATAATCCTCCAAAGATTATCTCAAAGTAAGCGCTCCAAGGCTTTCATTTCAAACGAGAGAGTTGTTTTCAGCGCTGCACATTTAAAATATATTTAAAGCTCATTGGACCATTGACTCGATTTCCTCTTTCATCTCGTGTCGTTAAAAAACGCTACGTTTTCCTGGTCTGCAAATAAATACACAATAAGCCTGGGGATCACATTTAAATGTCCACAAACAGACAATGGAGAAGGGGAAAAGAGTAGATAGTAGTATAAATCAAAAGGATGGAACTGAATTAAAAGAAAAAAAACCTTCTTGCCTATAAAATAATCTAGGTAGTGAAAATGTAGAACTGGCAGTGCTTTTCTAAATCAATTCAGGCTCAGTTCAGTGTCAGGGGGACTCTGGGTTATTTAGCTCTAGTCAGTTGTACAGTTTGGGCTAGAAATCCAGATTTGTGAGGAATGACAGTGACCTGTACTGTAACTTGGCACGGAAATCCTACCATTAAAAAACGAGCTATTCCAGGGAAAAAAGGAAATAAAAAGAAATGAAATGAAGTATGGTTTGTTTGTTTGCTGTCCGTTCACTTACAATATATTTATTTATTTGTTTATTTATTATTTACTACGTATTACTAGTTATTTTATAAGTAGGTTGATTATGTGACAGGACATTTGCTCCAGTCTAAAATGTACTGCAGGCTAGATAACCAGGGGACCCTTCATTTGGTTCATTTGAGTAAATTAAACTCTAACTAATTTCATGTGGAGTCACTGAATAATATCTGTAGAATAGCTAATAAAACATATAATAAAAGCAATATATAACATGTAAGTTGGGAAATCCTAGTACATAGAGGGGAGATCAGTCAGAAGCTGTGCCCTCAGGTTTAACTCGGGGAAATAATCCACTCCTTATTGACTTTAACCAAGCAGGAATCACCATCTTTTGTTTATTTATTTAAGTGTTTAACATCATGTTTTACACAGTGCTTACATTCATTACAGGAGGGGGGGGCATTTAGTGTCTCCAATTCACCTGACAGACATGCTTTTTGACTGTGGGAGGAAACCGGAGCCCACACAGACACAGGGAGGAGAACATGCACACAGAAAGGACCCAGGTCACCCTCACCCTGCCCAGGGATCGAAGCCAGGGCCTTCTTGCTGTGAGACGGCAGCGCTACTCACTGTGTTTAAGTGTAATGCACTTCACAGTGAAATACCTCAGCGTTTTAACTACAGCACAAGCTTCTGAATCTGCCCACCTGCTCCACTACACACTACACAATCTGCATTTGAAGTTTCATGTTGGTTTATTTTCAATAATATTAAAGTATGAACAGCACCAAACCCACACAAAGCAACATATAACCCATTTAAAAGCACCAACAGTACAGGGGTTGGACAATGAAACTGAAACACCTGTTATTTTAGTGTGGGAGGTTTCATGGCTAAACTGGACCAGCCTGGTGGCCAATCT
>JAOVYV010000040.1:9047720-9083773 GCA_025674545.1 Hassar affinis | reverse complement strand
GAAAGGACCCAGACCGCCCCACCCGGGGATCGAACCCGGGACCTTCTTGCTGTGAGGCGATGGTGCTACCCACCGAGTCACCGTGTCGTCCCAGTTGTTATATATTTCTTAAAATTTAAATACATATTTTAAATATATATATTCAAATATTCAAGATATTCAGCTGTTTTTGTTTTTTTTTTTTCAAAAAAAGGGTCAGAAGTGACCCTTGGTCTCTACCAAGTTATGAAACAAACCCACACACACCCACACTCACAGTCGTATCATGTTATACTACTGAGAACTTTGCATGACATAATTATTACTGCAGCTAATTAATGCAAACCTGAACCCTAATCCTCACCTCAGTAATGATGAGGCAACTTTTTGGCTCCTTTATTTATATATTTATTTATTTATTATTTTACCAAAAAAAACAGCAAACAAACATTTGGTGTACATGTATACACACACACACACACACACACACACACACACACACATACACTGACATAATTATTACTGCAGCTAATTAACTCTAACCCTAATCCTAACCTCAGTAATGAAAAGATGACATTTTAGCTCTTTTATTTTTTTATTTTATATTTAAAGCTTCAACAAAAAAACACTTTCCTAATGGGACCAGCAAAATGTCCCACCAAAGCATAAACTATCAGATATTCCTATCTTATGGGGACACAGAGATATAAAAACTTCACACACACACACAAACACACACACAAACATGTAGCACGACCTTTAATGCTGTAATCTGTCAGAATTCCATGATAATCATTACTCACACAAACACAGCTAGAACAACAGGCTTTCTGATTCCAAGACATCATTATTACCAGAGGTTATATTATCTAATACAAACACAAACCCAATACTGAGCACAATGGGCTAATGCCAAGAACTCCTCTGTGTGAGATGCTTAAGTGTTCATCACAGACATGCCCTTGATATGGTAAGGCATTTTTCTGATTTTTATGCAACACTGAAACAAATCTGTCTGGGAAGAAACGTAAGACAAAGCCGGGAGCCAAAACAATGAGTGAGCTGAATGATAAGTTAAAGGCAAAATGAAAACCTGCTGGAACACAGCTCATGCATGTCAGCTATATTGCTTCATAATCCCTCTGTTATCTACAGAAGGTATGTCCCCTCCCTCTTGCCTACGTTAGTCAGCAGCCAGCACACACTTCTTTTCTTCAGGTTGCACATTAACCCTTTGTGCCTTTGAGCCCGTAGCTAAAACGCTCATATCTTACTCCAGGTTGTTGATGCTGCACGTAAGTTTTCGTTGAACATTCAAAACAAAATATATGCGTGCGTGCCTATCAGCATCATGATTTCCCATCTGATAAGATGCACTGACAGCCACGTTAGCTTTTATAAAAGGAAAGTTTAGCAGAAAGAGAATGAGGAAGTAGGCAGATTTTTGTCTCTGGTTATGGGAACTTGACTAATGTCATTGTTTTCCAGCTTTACCTCGTAAGCCTTGAGGGGACTTCTGACTTTCTGCTTTCAGGCAGTGACATTCCTCCATTTTAGCTTAAACCCTCTTTAACTTCAGTACATCCTTTGCATGTTTGTAGTGAATACCTCACACATACCTGATTTACAGTAAATGTAAGCTGCTCAGAATCGGTGTGTGTGTGTGTGTGTGTGTGTGAGAGTGTGTGTGTGAGTGTGTGTGTGAGTGTGTGTGTGTGTGTGTGTGTGTGAGAGAGAGCGTGTGTGTGTGTGTGTGTGTGTGTGTGTGTGTGTGTGAAAATCCAAATCACATTTATTCCTTGTAATGTTTTTTCTTCTGGCTTGTTCTTCTACCTGACCCTACTTGGTGTATAAGTAAAGTCTATTTTCATTCTTTTGAATGACTCCACGTCCATGACAAAAGAAATGCAGAAGAAAGCAAAACACATTGTCAGCATTAAGGTCACCGATTTCATAAGCATACAAAGATTTTTACAATTAATTACATTCTTCTTTATCTGCTTTTCTAAACACAGCTGGAAACAAAACGATGCTATACGAAGTCAATGGTGAAGTGTTACAGGAGATCAGATGCGAGAGGCTTCTTTAACATGAGACCTGAGTTCTGGGTCATCAGCAGGTCTGTGTGGAACGGGTCTGGCTCCCTCCAGGGGCTGCTGAGGTTTTCAGTCAGGCATGGCCATCCATTTGTCATCTGCCTTATCTGCCTGTTATTATCCGAAATGGATGCCAGATGCCCTGGAGCGCAGCCGTAGTAACTGGATTTGCTGTGTGCACAGGAAAAAAAACCTAGACCCGTAATTACATAATGCTGAACGGTATATGGACTAGGATAGGTGTGTGTGTGTGTGTGTGTGTGTATATGTTTATGTGTGCATCGAAGGATAAGGTTTCAGGTGGGTTTTTTCTCTCAGGCAAGTGCGGTCTTGTATTTGCTGTCATTTCTATTGTGCATTTTCAGGTAGCTTCCATAAATCAAGATTCTTCAGCTCAATAAAGTATCGTGCTCTTCCTTCTTTCTAAATTAAAACAAACAGAACAAATACCGGGGTCAGGTTTTATAACAATATGCGTCAATAAACCTCAGCGTGCCACTCGATCTGTTTCTAGTACACTAGATGGCATAATTGAATATAAAGTGTTTAGACGATGTTTACAGTCTTACAGTCTGTACCATTTCTTAGCTTCACATTCAAGGTTAAATAAATGTCACTTTTATTAGAGAAACACTTGTTAAAGTGATCTGTGAAGTTATGATATGTTGACTTTCCGACTTCTGTCCTGGCTGGGAAAAGCCAAACAAAATCCCTCAATTTGTCCTAAAAAAACCTGACAAAATAATGACAAGATGATTTTCAGATGGAGGGTGTTGCTCTGAGCGGTGGACTCCTTTGGGACTGACCACATTTATCCTACCGATGGACATGCGAGTGTTGACTCTCTGCTTAGCAACATGTGCTGTTGTTAGTACAGTTTGTTCTCTGATGTCATTGTGGTGCTCAGCTTGAGCCTGTAAACTTCAACAAAAAATGTATGCTTCACTGCAGGAGTAGCTCCATCTCATCATGGGCTTGCAAAAGCAGCCTAATATTCATACGCATACTATAAGCGATGCACAGACACAGTGCAGTATTAAATATGCATACAAATAAAATGCACATGTACACATCATCACACTTATAGATATTTGCATGCCTAATATAGTATAGGTCCCCTTGTGCCACCAAAACAGCTTTGAACTGTCAAGACATGGACTCCAGAAGACCATGAAGATGTGCTGTATCTGGCACCAAGACGTTAGCAGCAGATCCTTCAAGTCTTGTAAGTTATGAGCTGGGGCCTCCATGGATCTGACTTGTTTGTCACACATCCCACAGATGCTCAATAAGATAAAGATCTGGGGAATCTGGAGGCCAACTTTCCACCTTGAACCCTTTGTCATGTTCCTCAATCTATTCCTGAACAATTTTTGTAGTGTGGCATCATCCTGCTGAAAGAGGAGACTGCCATTAGGGAATACCGTTACCAATATGCAGAGTATTTGGTCTGTAACAATGTTTAGGTAGGTGTTACATGTCAAAATAACATCCACTTGAATGCCAGGACCCAAGGTTCTTCCCATAGTGTATCCTGGTGCCATGTTTTTCCCCAGGTAAGCCACGTATGCACACCCACCCAGCAGTTCACATGATGTAAAAGAAAATGTGATTTATCAGACCAGGCCACATTCTTCATTTGCTCCATGGTCCAGTTCTGATGCTCATGTGCTTATCATACGTGCTTTGAATAGTGGACAGGGGTCATCATGGGCACTCTGACTGGTCTGCAGCTACTCAGCCCCATACACAGCAAATGGTGATACCCTGTGTGTTCTGACACTTTTCTGTCATAACCAGAATGAACTTTTTGCTACAGCTAGTAGCTCTTCTGCAGGATCGGCTCAGACGGGCTAGCCTTCATTCCCCATTCACATCAGTGAGCCTTGGAGCCCATGATACTATTACCGGTTCACCGGTTTCCCTTCCTTGGACCACTTTTGATGGGTATTCACCACTGCATACTGGGGACACCCCACAAGAACTAGCCCATTTTTCCTGCTTACAACACATCAACTTCGAGAACCGACTGTTCACTTGCTGCCTAATATATATCCCACCCCATTGTAATGAGATAATCAATGTTATTCACTTCAACTGTAAGTGATTTTAATATTATGGCTGATCGGTGTGTTAAATTAGTATGGTGACATTGTAAATCACCCCTACCCCATTATTATGGAGGGGAAACGGCCTTGTTTTTGTAGTTACATACTAGATTTATTTATTTGTTTATTTATTTATAATTTATAAATGAATGGGGGGCGGAGCTAAAGGATGGGTTCACCCAGGGTGCCACACAGGTTAGAACTGCTACTGATGGAAACCTCCTTCACCACACCCTGGTCTTCTGAGGCCTGTAAAGATCACATCAATCACAGCCACTGTGCACTGTTCTAAAGAGCAAAGCATCTCCGCTTTGGGACTCCTTTTAAGGTAGCTCTCACTCAGAGCATGTTCTGTTGGAGCAGAGGACAGAAGAGGCTAAATAATGAGAAATAATGAGAAATAAGGCTAGATCTTTGGCTGTCAGTTGCTTCTCTTTTGCCCTATCACTCGGAATATATAAGAGTGGATAGAGTGGTAGGCAGAAGATCCTGACCTGAATGCTGAGACTAGTGTAACCATCATGCCCAGTGCCTATTTACTTTCAAATAAAAGCTGTTGGTTTTGTGAGACTTTTAACATGGGTGTATTCATATCACAGTTGGGACATTTAGGCCACAGAAAATAGACAACCACTGCACACACACACACACACACACACACACTGCAGCTTGCCTGACTGTCTCATGCAAGTATGGTCTTGTACTTGTTGTGGCTTTTCATGTGAGCCAAGATCATACCTCATATAAATCTAGTCATCTGAGCAGCAATGTATGAGTCAGTGTGCTCTGGTTTATACAGCCCTTCAGCACATCATCTACCCCGTATGTGTTGGGTCCCTCGCACAGGACAGGTTTAATTTCACTTTATTTCACAGCTGCAGTTAAATTTATTCTTCGTTTTCAGGCATCAAGTTATTTTCACAAGGTCACATTTGTTCTTGCTTTTACTATTTATGTCTAATGTGCGTGTACAGTGCACGGCTTTATGAACAGGTTTGAACGCTTGTGTATGTGTTTCATGTACAGGCTCTTGCCCTATAGACTGAGCTATAAATCAGAGGCCACAGCATCAGCAGGAAACCCCTGACCCCTGAGCACTGCCCTGGAGAGTGTTCTTCAGCCACTATTAATCACAGAGCAGATGGGGTGAAATCTCACCTCATGATTTTTCACCTCACTTCATTCTAAACCGAGTGTTTCTCCAGTGCAGGAGACTGTCACGATGCACATTCGGGCTTACAGACTAGTTTCTCACTGGAGGATCTAACATTGTTTAGTATCTTTTTTTTCCATTTTGGAGTATTAAAGGAACAATCTGGATCTGTTTAGCTTTTTATAAGACCATACAGTAAAATACAGCTAAGGTGGGCGTGTATTATTGTTAAATAATAGGCCTGTCTGTGCGTGCAGATGTGCGCTCTCTTAAATCAACACTCTCCATGCATGACAGCTCTTCCATTAGAGAGCAGAGAAGAAAATGATATATGTTGCAAATGTTGCATATCATACTGAAATTATGTGAGTATAAGAAACAACTTCAACATTTCGTGTAAAAAGGGACCTTGGAAAAGTTCTTTCAGAATTGTTAATGCATTTTATGCACATTGCATGTGTTTCACCACAATATTACCAGCTAAAAATCCTTACACTACATTGTTCCTGTAAATGTCACATTAATTGATTTATATTAGGTTTTTATCATTATTGTATTTTATTTTTCTCCAAATATTTCAAAGAGCTCATTTTTGTTTGTTCTTTAACCCAATGTTAATTCAGTGCTGATAATTCATTTTACTTCATTTCATTCTGTCCCATAAAACTTCTCAAAGGACATCATTGTTTTGGAGTATCAACTAATGCAAACTGCAAATGCAAGCTTCTTATGCTTATATAATTGATTGCCTTATAGTATTGATGGAAGATTTTATGGAGGGAAAAAAGGTTCCCCTCTGAGGAAAGTGACTGGTGAACTTGCCAATCTCTGGCCAAGCCAGTTTCCTGTCTCTGGCTCTCTTTTGCCTTGGGAGCTCTTTGAAGTCATTGTAGATGCCCTACTTGAAAACACAATTCCCATCCACTGTGGCTGCCCGGTCAAATAAGCTTTACAGGAGGTGTACGGGAACCCTGGAAACTAGCTAACTACTTTCTCATTGTTGTCTAGGCTGTCTAAGATCCCTTGAAAATAATGTCCTAATCCCAGTATGGTGTAATAAACATGCACATTCGACCCAGCTCATCAGGTAGTTCAGAAATACCTACTGCCCACCTTTGCAGAAAATAAGATCCTGCTCCGATGCCCATTCAGTTCTATATGCTTTCATTTTCTTGGAAATATCCAAACCACTTCTGAACTTACCTATGACCATAAATTATTTGTCAATAACTACAATATAGGAACCAACCTGAAAACATTGGCAACAATTCAACCCACAGAAAGGAGCTAGTATTTATCTGTTTATTTGTTTGTTTGCACAGTGGTTTTTAGATTAGAAGGAAAGAAGAGAGCAGCTGCAGCCACACCGATTTCTGGATTTAGGAACAACATAACTAAAATACCTGACCTACATGTCCTTTTGACTTTCTAAACGTGATTCTTATTGACGTACTGTACATCAACGTCAAAGTCTTAGGCGCATGAATAGAAATGTAAAGTTGTACAGATGACTTTCAAAAATAATGGAATTAAATATTTCTACTTTAAAGAAAAACATCAGAACATGCAGTAAACAGTAATAAATTAAACACAATATTTGGTGTGATGGCACTTTGATTTCTTTTAATATTAGTAATATTAGTCTCAGGTAGTTTTGTAAGGAAATTACTTTTACTGAGCTTACAGTATCTGCCACAGCTCTTCTGGAGACTGACTGTCACAGTTTGCTTCTTTTGTCTCATTTTGTTTAAATGAAGGACTCCTAAATTATGATTTCTGTTTGAAAAGTGATCTACAGACATTTTTGTACCAAACAGATGGTAAAAAAAAAGACAATTACATAATCTTCACTGAGCCTTAAAGAACTTTCTAACCTGAATAAGAATTTGAAGTGTTATTACAGTTTGGAGAGCTGACAGTATGCCTGTCCTACAGTACTGAAATGGTCCACTTCTGTTTTATATCTATTCAGTGGCACAGTACCAGCTATAAAGCACCAAATACTCTGTTCATCACCCTGTGTGCACTCCACCCTCCCCTCCTGCATAAAGTCTAATCTCTATCTCATCCCTCAGCCCCACCAGAGATCAGATTACACCTCCATCAGATAATGTTAAATACTGATTTTAATGTTTGCTGATGCCCAGACCTGCTTAGCCTCTGTTACACTACACATACGTCCTGGAAAACCAGGTAGCTACTGTAAACTACGTATAACATCCATTGGTTAGGTTTAGTTTTGTTCCGATCTGATTTTTTTAGAATGCACAACATTTCTTGTTTGTTTCAAAGAATAATAGAAATGTTATTTAACACAATATAGCATTTATTGGATAAGGACAATAACATCTACAACTGAAATGTAGTGCCAAAATAAAACAAGCAATGAAGCAGACCACTAGAATGAGTCAACATTAAAATGAATGAAACAGCAGTTAACTGATTTCAAAGATGGTACACAACATGTGAAGCACGATGTACAGTGGAAATGTCATTGCTGAAGTGATCAAGTATGAATTAATGCAATGCAGTAATCTATGAATCTAATTAGAAAGTTAAGAGGTCAATGTTTAACTCTAATTGTAACTTTGGCCATTTCTTTGTTAAATAGCGAGTAATAACGGCTCACATGGGGATGGTGGTTCAAGGTCAGTTAGAGCGGGATCTCAGATAAACTGTAAACTGTTTCAGTTGCATTCTAGCCTTCGCAGTGCCCAGACATTTGTTTTTGTTAAACCTTTGAGTAAAAGTGCATCAGAAACTCTTTAGATATGGACAGGAGTTGAGCATGAGGAAATTTTGTGCAATACTTTTTTCCCCAAGAACTTGTCTGCTGATCAGAAGGAATATCATGTGCAAAATGTTGGATCATTAACAAGCGAGCCCAATTTCCTGAACAGAGTGATCACAGGACATGAATCATGGGTGATCAAAAAAACTAAGTTCTGAACGGCACACGACGGCATCACCTCACCCAAAGAGAGCTTGTATGAGCAAAACAAAAATCAAGTCATTCTTCATTGTTGCAATTTTAGTTTCCAGTAATTAAACAGAAAAGACATTGTATATTGTGTGTTCCTGAGTGTGCTGTAGGTGTGTGCAGGAGGCATGGGGTTAATACACGATTCCAGCTCTCATTCTATCCAAACACGAGTGTGTTACAAACCACAGACCCGCTCACTGAGGGGAATTTCCTGAAGTGCCTGGCTGTTCATTACCATGAATATATTATATCACCCCTCAGTGCAGTCACAGCTTTGAATCAGTCATAGGGATCTTCAAAAACAGCTTCTATGTCATCACCTTCTCTCGATAAAAGTCCACGGCCCCTTTTGTTCAGCCCTAGCCTTAGGTCTGGCAGGATATGGAGAGGCCCCTCTCCCACCCTCATTCATTCTCGTAAAAGCAGCAGCTCCACACAACAGCAGCAACTTCCTCTAAGCTCCTGAAGGATTTTTCCATACAAACTATAGGAAACAAACAAAAGCGCTGCCAGCTAATGTTATTTCCTTTTCCACAGTAAATTGCATGGTATGAGGGAGATATTCTGTTAAAGAACAAAAGAGCGGTGAACTCCCGCATGTAGCCATGCTTACCCACCCTGATGTTGCCTTATCGCTTTCTAGTATGGGAACTGCCGCGCGCCTGCTCACTGACTCGTGGCAGAGACCGGGCCTGAAATGAAAGAGACGAGGGATCAAAAGCCTAAGCAGGTGTGGGGGTTGTGGGAGTGTATGAGATGGGTGCGAATGGGAGCTAGGTGTTGAGTCTGGCTGGAGATGAAGCCAAGGCAGATCAGGAGAGATGATAAGAAGAGAGCTGGTTCAAGAGGAATGAAATTTTCCAGTGTTAAACAGGAGGGAGGAAGCAGGGTTTGGAACTAATGCACAGCTGGTTGCTCTTAAAAGGCAGGACCATTTCCTGGTGGCATGCTGGTGGAGGCTTAGAGATGCCCTGGACTACTATAAACACTACTATTAACAAAGAATGTACAATACTGGGCGTTTACTATTGAATTATGTACAGTAGTACATTTTATCAATCACCTCATACCAGGGTTCCAAGATACGGCATGTGGCATATATATTTCACAAAATACACATACGCTATTTTTACTGGAAAAGCATTATGTAAAAAGATAGAAACTTATAACAACAGCCTCTGACCAGTCTAGACACTGTACATCTCCCTTAGGCATGTTTGCTCAATCTCTCTCTCTCTCTCTCTCACAGATCAGCCTGCACAAGCACCCAGAATGGCTGAGCTTTGTTTTGACACTGGAATGCATGATTAAGAGAACATTCCAGCACAAAATGCTCCCAGCCATTTCTAACAGTAATCAGATCCAGCCTGACAGCCTCATCACTCCTCTGTGCATCTTCACACACATACAGACAGGTGACAATTTAAAGGAAAAAAGGGTTTTGTTATGCTATGGGTGTTGTAAATTCAGCACCCACAGGCCAACTGTATCTTGCTGTATTTATTCATTCAACCTGTATGAGCGTGCAAAAATGATATTAAAATGGCTCATCTGACTTTTCCACACCATGCAGAATTCACAGTAGACCTACGATGCAGTAAGTAGCCAGGTTCTGTACGGGCCACTCTGCAGCACTTGTGCTCGGTTTATGGGAACATTGAGGCTAATGTAGTTAATAAGAGAGGAAATGTTACAGTCGTAGAAAAAAGGTTAAATCTAGAAACAGGAAGTGTTCCTGGCTTTGTCGGGGGAGACCCCTGAAGGTTCTGTGTAGAACCCTACAACAGAGTTACCTTTCAATAAATAAGTTAATAAGAGCTCTTTCAGGAAACCCTTAACTAGAGTGAATACTAGTAATACTATTACTAATAATAATTATTATAATAATTGTTGTTGTTGTACTACAAATCAAACTGATGTTGTTTGGTGCCACAGCAGGAAGTGTTGGTGCATCACAGCACCAAGGATCGGAGTTTGACCATGTTACTGGTTACTGTGAATAATTCTGCATGTTTTCCCCATGTTCACGTGGGTTTCCACCCTCCACCCACTCTAAATTACGCCCAAGATAAGTGTTTGTGTGTGTGTGTGTGTGTGTGTGTGTAAAATGGCTGCAATGCTTGATGAATAATGCATGTAGTTAAACTGAAGGTAAACTGGGGACTAGAAGATTTCCTTACTTGTCATATACATTTACCTCCTAGATCATATGCAGAACTAGAGGCAAACCTAAGATATTAAACATGTCGTAGCTAATCAACTTCACTTGATGTATGGAGAAATTTCTGTGATTTTCTGTTTACACTGTCCCTTTACATCTAAAAGTGCAGCTAAAGGCTTTGAATGGTAACATGTTGGGAGAAGGACTTCCAAAGCAAATACACACAGAACCGAAAAGAGGCCCAACCTGTCTAAACATTTACAGTAAAAGTTAAAACCTTCAATTATATTATCTTCTTCCTTTTCCTCACCAGTTACGGATTCTCCTTCAGCACTGATTTGAATGAATTGTAACCATCCTCAAACTAGCTTTAGGTTCAGGCCAGATTTCCATAAGCTCTAGATCACATCCTTTCAAATATTTTCCAATAAATCTGATACTCCATACTGAAATGGTGTAAAAAAGGGAAAGGAATACTAAATTAAGACATAATCACACAATGCAATAGTTTTATTGCAGGTCCTTTTTTTAAACTGGCCACAGATGAGAAATTGAATATCAAACAAGGCCCTGCTTGTTGCTTATTTCAAGCAACTTTAATGCACTGGGAACTGAATCTATACATTTCCCACAGTCCACTGCAATTGTTCATTTTGTGCTGAGATTGATTAACGTAGATGCCACTTTAACCCAAGATATTCCACATAACAAAGACTATCCATGTTAACATAACATTTACTGTGTGAACCTGCTCCTCAGTGTACATTGTAGTTATTAATTTCATTTTTTGCTTTCATCACTGGGTTGGTATGGTCGGCTAAGTATGCTTAAAATCTGTGGTCCCTGTCAGCTTTTAATACCATGAAGGGTTGAAATATGACTAGAAGTAGATATGTGTTTGTATTGAACCATTTGTCATGAGTGTTTCTTCTTTAGAAGTGCATGTCGGTGTAGTCCAGTCTCGCTTACTGGGATAAACTTGGATAAAACATTATCCAAACCACTCCTTGGTAACAAACTAAGAAGTCAAAGGTATCAAAGGTGCAGCACAATAGGCTGAGGGACATGTTAGCTTTGTAAAAAAAATGCACGTGTCCAAGCAGGGTGCTTTGACAGACACTAAATGCTCAAGAGCCCAGATATGGAAATGCAATGGCAATGAAAGCACTAGGGATATAATGGTGTCCCGAGTGGCTTGGGAGTTATACTGTAATAGAAGGAATAGAAAGAAGAGATAGAAGAAAGGAGAGAAGGAAGAGAAATGTACAGAGCATTAATTTTGGTCTTTAGGACTGGGAACAGAGGGAAAAAGACCACATTAGACCAGATTTTAGGAGCTGGAACATATCTTTCAATGTTCACATGCGACACTGAACTACAGCCATCGTTTCTCTCAGATCAGATCAGAATAGCTACATCCTTCAATCTGAGTTTCTATATGTGGACAAGCAAAGTGAATTGTAATCAGTTTATGTCAGTGACATTAGAAAGTCCCATTTCGTGGTACACTGTCTCTTTAATTGCAAGAATAGGACCAGCAGCACCTGAACAAATATTTACTTATGCTTTATGCATGTTTAAGTCATATAAATAGTATAAACACTTCAGACATATTTTGTGGTTGTTGGTAATTCAACAGGTTCCCTGCGATGAGCAGATTTATAGTCCATAAGCTCCTAAGTCTATAAATGTTAGCTTCAGTAGGGGTGCTAATGCAGCTGATCTCTGTGCTATGTAATTAACGAAAGTCTGCAGGCCCCCCAGTCTGAAGCGTGCTAGTGTGTTGAACCGCTCCAATGCACTGTTGCCGGAATGACAGCCCCTGTGAAGTCCCATGAAATGTTTGCTCAGTTACAGCACGAGGTCCTGGAATGGCAGCAATAACAGGCCCCAGTGTCTGGAAGAAATGATGTCAGCTGCCTTCCTTTGGAGGGATTAGAGCCTGGCACAGAGTAAACGCTCTAGAGGGGGCCAACTTTAGCCACTGTCAAAATCACATGCAGTTGGCTCATTACCCCAGCAAGTAAAGGCATAAATGAAAAGACTGAATGGGCCATTCATGCTTTTTATTTTTCCTTTAGAACACCATTAATAATGCAACATGGTAAATAGCTTATGCTTGACTTGTGGAAACTCGGTAAAATATTTTTACTGAAACAATTGTAAAAATCTGGGTGATAGATTGTAGAGTGAGTGAAAGGATTAAAGACTGAAAGGACACACCTGCTTTTAAATGGTAGAAGTACAGTATAACAAAACCTCTAGGATGAATTATTCAAATGTAGAAATTTGTCCACTGTGTCATTTGAAACTACCGACACACTTTAGCTATAGATATTATTACACTTACTAATAAGCAGGTATTCTCAAAATAAACTGAGCCAAGTAGTTGTGTTTGTAGGACATGTTTCAAAAATGAATATTGATTTAGATGCTGCCTGTAGTCAGTCGATTGAAGTTATGTTGATTAAGTAGAGGTAGAAAGTCTATGGTATGAAGTGAAGTTGCTCTTTACATGGGGGGAATGTGGAGACTGAAGATGGCTGAAAGTAGCAGCTGATCCACTGAAAATGTCATCCTAATCAGCATAATAATTGCATGCATGCCATTCCTGTGTAGTAGGCAGTGTAGCAGTTTAGTAAGCAGAGTGAATTCCCACTGAAATTCAGAAAAGATCAAGGTAGACATATAATAATATAAACTGAATAATGTGTCAGGTTGTTGGCGTAATTATCATCTGGGAAACTATATCCTCTGACTTACCCTAACCTAGACTAACCTCCTAACAAAGACAACCAGGTTTTAGGCCCAAAATGTCCTTGTACATTGCAGAATTTAGGATCATCAATATTCACAAGAGATACTAAAGCAGTAGTTGTAAGAAAACCCTCAGAGCACCAATGGTCACGCATGCCTCTTCTTCAATGCAATTCCCAATTCTTCACCGAATCTTAAACTTATATGACCACAGTACAATTCCAGTTGTAATTCCAGTGACACCCTGAAGTCCAGGCTCTAAATCTTAATGATTCTGTGTCCCTAATGGCCCAAGTGAGTAATATGCTCAAGTATCCTGTTCTACTGAACAATTTAACTGTTTCAACGTTCTTATCATGGATCTCCGCAGGTCAACAACAGCCTTTTGGGATTTCTCCAGCTGATGATTTACAACAGAAGTTTGTATGTGCAACCTCATATGTGGTCAATCACAGCAAGTATGTAAAGGAGTACAACATTGATACTAAATATTGGTTCCTTTGGTTCCTTCTTTTGGTTCCATCCTGCCTTGGTTCCTTCTGAGGCAGCAGAAGTCCTCACCTTCCAATCTGATTTGGATTGATAACAAACAAGTTGTCCAGATAGACGTTAACAGTAACACAGTCTGCAGCCCTAACCTTAACCATTCATTCAATTATACAGGGGTTAGACAATGAAACTGAAACACCTGTCAGTTTAGTGTGGGAGGTTTCATGGCTAAAACCTCTACACCTCTGCCAGGTAATGGATGTGGAAAATGAAATGGACTAATTGGATCAATGTTGAACTGACATGAAAGAAAACATTAATGCAGAGGTAAATATAAATATAGGGTACCATCTGTCTGAAGGCAACTGCACCTGTGAAAATGGAAATCATCATGGACACAAATTACAATTACCTTAAATATAAAAGTTACAGCATACTTTATTTTGCATGCATATATCTTCTGGTTATATTGTTCAGATCATCGTTCCAAAACAGCCTGAGATGAGTTTAGGTGTCTTGGCACAGAAAGGTCCTCCACAAGGGAGATATTGGACCACCATCTGAACACTTTCCCACTATCTGGCTCTTTGAAGACACATAAATCAAGCAGGGTACTTTCACTGAGAATCCATTATTCATGGTATCTGGATGTGGGCAATGAGTCCAGAGGATGTGGTATTGCGGTGTCCTTTTCAATTGCTAAAGCCAGAATAGAAAAGAAAGGACTGTGCGTAATGTGTCTATGGCCCGTCAGATAAAAAAAAAAGAAAGAAATGCAAAGCAGGGCTTATGCTGATAAAAGGCTCTGCAATTCGGCAGGGGGAAAACATTCCAGGAAGTCTTACAAGGGAACCTATGGGAGGCGCTTTTTTTAAAAGAACCAGCCGTGCTGAGATTCTCAGGATGAATGACTGAATGAATACTTCTCTGGGAAGGAAATGAGCTTCTCATCTGCAGTTATTCACACTATAAAACCAGAGACTTAGCAAGCTAACTCACATACTGGAGTGTCACAGGAAAATGCCTGGAAACATGCATAATCATTTATAATTCTGAATGAAAAACAGTGATTTATGCATTTACAGAAATGTCATGTTGCACCATAAATAACAAGCCTTCAAGTCTTCCTGAGCCGTAACATTGGCATCTGCAGATTTACAAAACACAGAATACTTTGGAAATAATGATCCAGAAACCGTAGGTGTGTCTGCTGTTGATTTAAGAAGACCTGTCAAAGGATTGGCACAGGAACAGTGAGTTACAGTAATAATTAATTAGGCTAAAGAGATTTCTTTGTTGAGTGTAGGAACTCAGAAAGCTTCGGAAATCCAGCCTGCCCCTTTATAATTCACTTACTCTTCCCAAGCTTTCCTTCTGCCAGTTAATACTAGCTTGTAACTTTTTTTCTTCCCAGGGCTTTCACTTGATTCCAGTAACCTGAGCATACTTCATGTGTAGAGAGAAACACACAATATAGTACAGGCGAAAAGCACCTTAAAGGCAAATACTGCAAGCTATCTACAACTAAAACAACAACAACAACAACAACAACAACAAGACGACAATGTGTAATTATACACACTCCAGTGTTGCCTACAGCAGTCTTTCCCTTCCAGACCACAACCACAAGAAAAGAAGCAGGAATTTATGAATAATTATTAATCATTCATTAAAAGGCAACTTTTGACAATACGTCTCCTCAGATCTGTTGTCCCTCTTGCCAAGCGCGATGACATCATGTCCTTTCGGGACGTTTCACAATCAATCTGCCCGGAGCACTGGGAAAGAAACAGTCGCAATGATAATAATCATATCTTCTAGCTTAAGGAGCACTGCCTCAGGGCCACAGAGACAATAAACTGTCGCAACTCCCAACGCGGCAGAGACAGCTAGGTGAGACTACACATGAGAATTATAAGCCAAGACTCTGTGCTCTGTCATTAGTTGTACAGAAATGAGATTTACAAAGGAGACTGAGAGTGCAGGTTGTCACGGTAGTGACACCTGTAACAAAACCTTGCCTGTACTATACATTCAGACATTTTTTTTCACATTCATATTTTTTTTCACTTCTAAGTTTGAGATTATAAAAGAAATCATTAGAAAACACAAAGAACAAATAAATAAAGGGGAGCTAGTATTCTCACCATTCAAATAATTGCACCATTATAATTTATCTGTTTACAAAATCATTCATTCATTCATTCACTCATCGCCTCATCTTCACTAATCAGTGTGGTGGATCTGAATCTCAGGAACAGTATATGAGAAGCAGTAATAAATGCTGGTTGTGCCTGTCCATGTAATAAAAAAGACTTTCTTTAGTAAAATGTGATCATTTTTGTCATTTTTATTATTTTTTTTTTTTTAGCATCAAAGAACATCTTATAGCTATTCATCTAAAATGAGTTTCCTGAAAAACGTCATGGAAGGCGGGAAATCTCAGCATTCCTTTGCTCACACCGTCGTGTTTATGTTGTAAACAAGGACTAAAATTCAGCTTGACAAAGACTGCTTTATTTTCCTCTCAGTAACCTGACAACTAATGCAGGGCAGATGGCGAGAGTGATAAGAAAGCAGGTCCTACCACTCACAGTATCCTGAATGACTTTCCCATTACACAGTTATTGCTGTAGTCCTACTTATACATGCACTTGCCTTAAAAGAATACAAATAATATGAGAAAACTGTAAAAAAAAAAAAAAAAAGAAGGATAATTTAATGCACGAGAAACATTAGTGGAATGTCTGGCTAAATGAAATGTGTTGTAGTGCGTTTGTGACTGTGTGTTTGGTCTTGTCCGTGTTCCAAAGCCAACCAGGCATATGGTCTCTTGACACACCACAAGTGCAGACAGAACACAGTGATGATGGATGCTGCTGGCTTTGCCATTGACAGAGGGCCTGCATGGGCAGAGCACTGATTTCACAAGAAATGCTTTAAATGTGCTGTGTTTAAGTTCATGCCCTAAAGGACAAGGGTAACAGCCGGCCTAATTACTGTCACTTTGTATATGAGGGCAAACAATCTAATCAGTTATATCTGAAGAGAATACACTCGTTTTCAAAACTGTGGAATATCAAATTTTTTCCTAAATTTTACTTTTGTTGCCGCCTCATAGCTCCAGGGTCCTGGTCCATGTTCTCCCTGAGTCCATATGGGTTTCCTGGCACTGCTCCAAAACATGCCCATGGATGGATTTCCAGTCGGCGTTGTCACTAAGTGTGAACGAGTATGTGAATGTGTGTGTATGCATAATACCCTGTGTTCCCAGTATTCCAGGACAGGCTTTGGATCCACCAAACAAAATAAAGCTGTTAACTACAAATGAATGAAAGTATGTTCTTTTTTTTGCCACTTATTTCTCAAAAATGTCTAAAGTAAGCAATACTAGGGTTTGACAATAATTAGTCATTACTTGCATATGTACTGCTGTGTTTCATTTGGCTGATGTAACGGCAGTTCCAATGTGTGTGCAACTATTCATCCATCTGTCTCTTGGATTGTGTAGAGAACGCTGGGTGATTCGCAGGAACAAAACAGTGACCCCAAAGTGGATCCGTTAACAAGCATCAAAACCCTACAGGACTTACATTAAAATGCTACCAGACTATACATTTATCCAGGTTATAATGCCTGATGTCCAATCTGCTTAGATGCGTCAACTGCCACTTAACAGCTATGAGCAGGTCTTTACACTTCTGCGAACTGTTTTCCACTACTCCTGTTGTTGATTTGAGAAGATTTATGAGTGGGAAACATCTAAGAACCAGAACATACCAGATCCAGTGTGTTAATGTTTGTTCCGCTCAAAGCGGCTCCTTTCTCGGCACAGACTTCGCTTTCCACTGATCTCATGTTAATTGTATCCTGGCCTCCATTGCTCCTGACAAAAAGGCAAAGTCATACTGTTTACATCATCAGCAAGCTGCTGGGCCATTCATTCCTGTGTTAGTCATTTCATGTGCAATGGTGAGGAAGTGTCTTATAGCCAATTGTCTGTACGATTCAGGTTGATTCATCACGGTATCAACTCCCTGAAAACACTCACTTCATCTGCGTTCAAACTACCAGACATGCTTAAACCTCAATACCTTGCAATTTGATGTCCTTCTGAGCTATTCCAGTAACATTAAAATATCTGATACACCTCTGTTCCCCATAATGGTTAGCTGGGAGTACAAATACAATATAGGGAACATCTACAAATACATATATTTTCATACATATAATTTCAGTTCTAGTGCGGAAAAACCCCACAGCAACATCTTGGCAATATAAACATGACTCTTAAACATGTTTTATTTATGTGCAGAGAAATTGAGCCTAGCAGGAGGAAAAATCATTCTATAAGCACAGGTCATTTTGACATGAACAGAACATAAGGGTTAAGTCACAATACGGTCCATCACTCATACAGTAAAAGTATTAATGAACTGAATTATTTAACAAACAACACATACCTGCTCAGCTCAGAAACCTGGCCCTGTGATTTCAATTTAGCAGCTGGATTATTTATTTATTTATTTATTTTTAAATAGGAGTTTATAAGAAAGCCTTGTACAACACTGCCACCACCTGGCTCTGAACTCTGAAGGCGAATAAAATGCCTTATAGTTTATCTTATAGTGCCCCCTATTGTCAAAAACAGGTATAATCAGTGTCAGTATGACACTGAACAGCCACAAAATGTAGTTTTACACTCTTAAATAAAGTTCATTACACCGAGTAAAATAGTAATTGGTTTACAAGGCGGATTGAAACAATTTACTGATATTCAGCCTAAAAATATGCAATGCAAAAAAGCTCATTCTTATCTGGTAATACTGGGGCAATGCATTTAGTCTCAGTATCTATACTTTTGTTGTACAGCTGTATTCTGAACACCTGCTGGATAATACAATATTTGACGTCATTATCTCTTCATTTGCACGCAGAAACAATTCAAAAAGCAATGACTCGGTTTCCAAAACGTGTGCTCCAGGTGAGGCTCGAACTCACAACCTCGGCATTGCTCTGCATTGTACTGCTGTATAAGTACCGCGCGCTAACCGATTGCGCCACTGGAGCTCCATCCACCCACCGTTCCTACAGGCTTTATATCAATTAGCATTGTAATGGTTGAAGCTTATCATGACTTAATGACTCAATATGCTGTAAATCTATAATGTGGACTTTATATCAAGCTGAGTTCTTTAAATAGGTCAGATACACTATCAAATATAACAGGCGCTTTAATCCGGCTTGCCTGCTTACAAAATCAATCTGATCTCGCTATCTGGAGAGCGACTCTAACCACAAACGCTTTATTTATTCAGTAAATAATCCGATATACCAAGGACCAAGCAAACACATTTTTGGTGCAATAA
Source organism: Hassar affinis (assembly GCA_025674545.1). Classification (NCBI taxonomy): domain Eukaryota; kingdom Metazoa; phylum Chordata; class Actinopteri; order Siluriformes; family Doradidae; genus Hassar; species Hassar affinis. The sequence continues at coordinate 9,064,678 of JAOVYV010000040.1, read as the reverse complement.
GCCCGGAATATTTCCCTTTTAGGCGAAAAGAGGTTTAACGGCTTCTTCCGCACTTTTGCTTTTATTTTACACGTGAGCGTTATGGCAGGCCACAGGGGCCATACGTGCGGAAATAGTCGCCATCACTTCCTGTGCAATATATGGGGAATATCCGGTGAATATTTAAAGTTTATGTAGAAAGTTGAACCTGCGATGCACACTAAAACGGAATAGACTCTCGACAGCAGACCTCCGAGGCGTCAGTGCTTAAAAACAGTGAAGAGTTTAATAAGAGCCTTTTTCAACTGTGGATCATTTCTTACCTCTATCTTCACCCATATCTGCCCTCCTCATGCACGTGAAAAACAAACAGGGTGGCTGCGCTTCTTGGTGTATTTTTCTTGTGCCTGGCCATTTGATCAGTGTATAATATTAAACTGTGTGCTCTCAAAAATGCATTAAATTATGTGAGGAATGTGTAGAAGTTCACTGAGCTCCTGAGAGAGACCCATTCTCTCACTGTGTGTAGAAGCAGTCTGCAGGCCCAGGGGCTGGAGTTTATCCACCTGTGGCCATGGGAGTGACCAGAACACCTGAACTCAGTGATGTGGAGGGGAGAGGGAATACTTTTGGCATTATAGTGTATAAAAATAACCAGAACATGAACAGCTTATAAAACCCATAGTTTATATGAAGGGTATCCACAGGGCCAGTTTTGCTTTTGCCAGTGGATGCTAACTTTAGCTAGGTTAGTTAGTTAGCTAGTTTAAGAATAGTAACTCACCTCATGAACTGCAGTCATTTCCTCTCTCCTTTCTCATCAGAAGGAAAGCGCTTGAACTGAGAAGGAACAACAAGGAACACAGAACTGTGACAAGCTGAAAAGTCAGAGACTCAGAAGCTCAGGGTCAGACCCGGATGTGTTAACAAGCGGAACAGAGTAAAAGAACTGAACCGTTTTTTAACCCACAATGCTGCCTGAATAAACACGTTAGTGACTGTGCAAGGTTTACAAGTTCTGTGGTGTGTTATTAGATTTAAAACTTTGCACATTGTAACTGCTTTAGTTTAAAGTTTGTCAGCCCTCAGGGGATCCACACTGGCCTGGAGTCCCAAGCAGTTCCCTGCCCTGTCCAGTGGCAAGTGGCACCTCTGGTGTCACCAAATCAAACCATCCTGGCTAAAGATGGATCAGGTGTTTTTTTGAGTTTTTTTTTAGTTTTAAGTTTTAGTCAGAAAGTCTCATTTTAAAAAGTTGATCTTTGATCTTTAGATCTTTAGAGTGAACAAAAGTAATCTGCTCAGTTTGAAAATCCGATTTTAATGACTACAGAAGTCTTTGACAGATCACCTTAGAGCAAAACACCTTACTGAATCCTTCTCTATGGGGCCTCACCAATCCACATTACAGAAGTGTGGTCCTCTGGGGCCAATAATGAAATCTGCAAGTGAGAATGTATCTAATGCTTTGGCTAGTTTTAATCTTTAAAAATATATTGTATTTTAAAACCATGTTATATTATGCATTGGTAAAATTTTTATTTTAAAAGTAACTAGTAACCAAAGCTGTCAAATAAATGTAGTAGAGAAGAAAGTACAATTTTCCATTTGAAATGTAGTGGAGTAGAAAGAGCATAACATGGACATATCCGAGTAAAGTACACATACCACAAAACTGTACTCATGTACAGAACTAGACTAAATGTACTTGGTTACTTTCTACCACTCATCAACATTCAATCAGAAAGGGAGTGTGTTAAAAGGTTTGAATGATTTCCACAACAGCCAATAGTGACAGCCAGGCTAAAACCAGCTTCCAAAGGTCCAAGTTCATGGTTTATGTAGGGACTGTTAGATAACCAGTGAATTGTAAACAAGGATTTCAGTAAAGCGCAACCACACGTGGTCCGGGCTCCACCCCCTTTATTTCTGCCCACCAGAGGTACAACATTAATGGGTAAAAAGTAAACACAACATGATATAAGTGCTCAAAGTTGCAGCTGCCATATCACTATAGCCTAAATCAATAAGAAAAATGACAAACGAGTCTCTCCATGTCAACATAGACAAGTGGATTAAGGAGAACGAGGCTTCTTTCTTACCACCTGTCTGCAACAAATTAATGTAAGTACATTAGATAATAGTTAAGCCATTTAACGTTATTACACTAATGTTATGTAGACTGAATTCAGTAAGTAAAACGTGTCATTTTCAGGTTCTTCTATCAATTAAATATCATGTTCGTTGGTGGTCCAAATATACGGAAGGATTACCACATAGAGGAGGGTGAAGAGGTGAGGTGTGACTATGTGGTGAAAATTGTCATAAGGGCAAATTAAGGCTCCAGATTTCTCTTAGTATTTATATGAGCTTTGCTTCATTTGAAGACATTAATTGATTTTTTTAAATATTCTATTTAAAGATTAAGATTAATGCTCTATTTGGTTTGAAATAGCTTCACTTCAGTAATTGCTTTGACTGTAGCAGACTGCCCTACATTATAAAGCACTGCTGCTGCTACTAGGAATGCACAGTGTATTAAGTGGACATTTTCTATCTGTATGTGTATATCAAAGGTATATGCTACTAGTTGTGCATTTCTACAGCTAATGCACAACTAAAATATCTTGTGATTGCACAGTGGATAGTATAACTTCATTCAGAAATTGCCCTGCTCAAGGAGAAACATCTACACAAATCTAAAGATTTTGAGGAGCTCCTAAAGTGCTCCCAAATCTCCTTCTTTTGCTCAACTCACTAATTATTCAGCAATTATAAAGTGGATTAAACATTAAGCCAATTTGTAAAATGTTAATAAGCCGTTCAAACCACTCATTAATAGCTATAACAATGCTCATAGTTGATCCGACTTTCTAAAATGAACAGTTTCCCGTTCCTGACATGTTTGTACATTTAATTCATGATAGTTTGAGTGTGTTGGCCACCTAATATATGTATTACTAAAAAAAAATCACAGAATTTCTAAACTGTCTGTAAAATGTCATCCTTCCAAGTTTACAATTCTTCTAATTGCTCCTATCTAAAGCCAAAGCTTTCTGGATTAGAAGTGACTAATGTCAATGTAGAAAATGTAGCCATGATTGTCCTGAGTTACATAGTGCGTGTTAACATTTCATAAGTGAAGCTCACAAGGTTTAGAGGTTTTGGACTTGACCCTCTAAACAGCATTAATGTTTCACAAGAAGGACAAAGTCCTTGTGTCTTTCTGCAAGCATTAACCACTAGTTATATTTGCTGTTTATGTTCATATTTCATCCAGTGTGTATTATTTAACAGTACGAAAAAAAAATGCAAAAATAAAAAAAGACATTGTAGTTTCATCTAGAAAATGTTAGATAATTTAATTTTGCATTCTTGTACTGGAAATGAAATCCAGTCTTCTGAGCCATATCCCTACAAAAAAAACCTTAAAAAAAGAAAAAGGTGTAAATGAAGCATTGATTTAAACCAGTTCTAAAAAAATGGTAACTTTTTTGTGGTGTGGCTGATTCACCAAAGTACCGCTGTGGTCAGTAGAGGTCAGCGCATTCCTAAATATGGTTACAGCTGGCACCTAAATGGTGAACACAGCACTACAATATGGGTAAAGAGTTAAAGATCATTTTCTGGTGAAAATTTGTCTTTGGTACTATTCAGACTTAATTGTAAAGGTTGAAATGAAATAGTACAAATTGTATGAAACAGCTGTCATATTGGTGTTTTTGCTATTGAACTCGCATTGCATTCTGTCTTAGCTGTTTTATCAGATCCGGGGAGACATGGTCTTGAAAGTGGTAGAGAATGGCAAACACAAAGATGTGCATATCCGTGAAGGAGAGGTAGGAATCGTGACTTGGTGCTGATTAATATCAGCATCCTTTTCTTCCTCTGCTGTGGCTCTGACACTGAGGTAGCCAGTTCTTTGTTTCTTTCCACTTGACAGCACTATCACTGGTTGTTTGGATGCATTTACCTGTCTAAATGTGCTGTATGTCCTGGGCTTACTTTGTTGCCAGATGTTTTTGCTGCCAGCACGAATCCCCCACTCTCCTCAGAGGCAGGCCAACACAGTGGGACTAGTGGTGGAGAGGAGACGTTTGCACTCGGAGACTGACTGTCTCCGGTAACGTAGCCGGTCACTAGTATCTGTATCACACGTACTGCTTTAATACTATCAATTGGTCCTCTGGGAACAGACTTTGTCTTACTTATTAAACAGGAAATTTTAAATTTGAATATTAAATTTGCAAAAACACAGACACCCAGATTTCTCATAATAAGTATATATAAAACTGATGTGTAATGTATCTTAAGATTATAAATAATAGGTAATGGATTGTATTCATGGAGGAAATTTAAAAAAGCACATGAAACAATGTCACAATCAGAATCAGTGCTCAGAGTATGTAGCCCCTCAATTCTGCTTTAAAATCGGTCAATCTGTATAATCACTCATTTCTAAACATATTGCAGAATGTTTGCAGATGTATATACAGTAGGCTGTTTTTTTTATTCCAGATACTATGTGGATAACAGCACAGAAGTCCTGTTTGAGCGCTGGTTTTACTGTGAGAACCTGGGCACTCAGCTCGTTCCAGTTATTCAGGAGTAAGTCATTGTTATGAATCTAAAAATGCTCTCTGGGTACACAGCCTGTACTGACAAACTTTTTGTTTTTGCTGACAGGTTTATGGCATCGAAGCAACATAAGACTGGAAAACCCAACCCAGGTAACGGCTTTTTTTATCCTCTGCACCAGTCTTTTTTGAGTGTGGTTTATACGAACAATTCCCTTCATTATTATTGATACAGTGAAGTCAAAGTGTATATTAGTGTGGCATTTCTCACATGCTGATATTTTATCAACATTTACTTTGTTGGTTTACTTTTTATTTTCCTTTTATCTTATCCTTGATGCTGTCTCCCAGTCCCCACAGCATGATGTGCACACCACTTTGCATCACTGTAGAGACAGAACTGGTCAGATGATGAGCATCAAGTAGTTTCTTCAAGTTTCTTACTCTGTCCAAAAAGGTTCAGTCAGTTTTCATCAGGCTATACAGTGAGACTGAGTCTCTGAGACTCCTTTAGGTGTCTTTTGGCACCTTATACTAGCTACCATGTGACTTTCACTGGGACGTTGCTTCTGTCCGGCCACATTACCATAAAGACCCGGTTGGTTGACCTTTTGAAAGGTGTTCTATATTCATGAAGAATGCCTGGAGTCCAATCACAGTGACCCTTTGGCCACCTCTATATCTAAAGGCCTTCTCTATTTGTTTGGTTTGGTGAGGCAACCAGCGTAAAGTAATAAACACCTTCAATTTGATTATTATGTAAGCCACTTTGGTCTTCTGAAACTTCCCATGTTGTAACATATTGGGTGTAATTAAAGTTTGTGCAAAATAAGTTTTGAAGGTACTATTCCAATACTTGAAGGGTACTGCATACTGTATACAGTATCTCCATTTATCTTCTGAAATCTTTCCAAACTTTTACTGCTGCACCATCAAGAGTGTACTGGCCAACTGTGTAACAGTGTTGCATAGCAGATCCACTGTTGCTGACTCAAAGGCCCTACACAGGGTGGTGAAGATGGCTTAGCGTATCAGTGCCACACAACTCCCTGTCATCGGGGACCTTCACCACTAGTGCTGCATATGCAGACCATGCAGCATGCTTGGAGACTCCTCCGACCCCAGCCTCACACTGTATAACCACCTGCCATCGGGGAGGAGATAAAGGAGCATCCGTGCCAGGAACAGTCATCCCAGGAACAGTTTCTTCTTCCATTTCAGTCACTTAGCTATACTCCACACAGTACAGTAACACCATAGACTACCACCTGGACTTATGATTTATTATCATTTCCATCTCCACTTTACCATATTATATAACTCATATTTGCATATTTTCATACCTGCATATTTGTGCATGTCTTTAAACAGGTACTTTATGTCTATCTATCTATCTATCTATCTATCTATCTATCTATCTATCTATCTATCTATCTATATATCTATCTAGTATCTTGTATGTTTTTGTACATTTGCAACAATTAGTAGATAACATATTCACTGACATAAATGTTTGTAGCTGAACCTATCAAGCCACCACCTTACCCACTCAGCACAATGAATGTGATGACCCCATTCTGCTTCAAAGACTGGGTAGAGAAGCAGAAGCCTGCACTGGCCAGCGGACGACCTCTGGACATGTTTGGAACTCAGTTTGAGACAGAGGTGAGCAGGAAAACAGTATGATCTAGTGCAAGCTTCTCAATTGTCCATATGGACCAGATGCTACAGATGTAGCCTGTGGAATTGCAATGTGTGAAAACAGGGACTCACAAACAACATACAGTACATCTGAGGATCAAATAATCAATTTACATTTTTTCCAGTCAGGGGAAATCAAATGTAAGTGAACAATTAGAATATTTAGATGCTAGATGTTATTTAGATTTTGCTATAATGCTATGTAATTTTGGCTGATTTATGGGTATTGACACAGGTGGTGGTGAAAGACAGGGCCATGTGGGAAATTCTTTCAGAAAACAGGATTGGCACATGGCCTACATAATGCATGATTTCCATTCTAATCTCATTGAGTGTTCCCTGTTGAAAAAATATAATACAATTTATTTACTCATTTTTATGTGGGCTTTTAAAATGCTTTGCCATCTGCATATTTGGAAGGATCTGTCTCATTTTAGTTACACTGATCGAAGTTTCACTAACTTAAGCAAGCGTTAAAAAATATCTTCCACATTTGGCAGTGTAAATGAATACACTGGGATCTAAAAGAGATAGAGAAGGTAGATAGAACCATAATGGGAACCTCATGATAATCACATCATCCATGACACTTTCAGGTTATGCTGTATGGTCCTGGAGAATCAGAGACATCCAAAAAAGCCTCAGATGGATGGATCTGGCAGCTGGTATATTTCTCAAAATTACTTGTTGAATTCATGCATGTCCTGAGTCACTGACCAAGTAGTTTATTACATTTATTTCTTTCACTGCCATTTACTGTAGGAGGGATCCTCAAGTGTCTCTATGGATGGCCAAAAGTACAATCTCTCTGTTGGGGACTGTCTTTTGGTACATGCGTTAACCGAGTAAGTGGTTATATGATACAATGCAGTTAGCAATAGCAATTGTTTTTAAAGAAAATGTACAGTAAGTCATAATTTCAGTCTATATCAGCCTTTACTGGTTGTTTATGTAACACATATGCATGTGTGGGTATTCTTGTGTTCTCTTTAGGTATCACTGGCAGAGGGATGAAAATTGTGTTGCCTTATATGTTATACAAAATCCAGAGAGGAAGAAGCCTTTATGAGGAGTGGCAGAAAAATGTTTGTCTGTGGTCTGCCTTAACATTAACGCCTTCTATAAAATGAATAGAAATGAATTTAAAAAGTATCATTCAAAATGCATAGAAGAGTTTTTTCAACCAGAATTTTATATTCCAGAAAGGTTCTGCGTATGAAATAAGTCCTTGTATTCTGTTCAAATTATTTCAATAATCTATTATTTCAATAATCTAATACAGCTAATTACTAATATAATCAGTTGACAAGTTATGGAAATAAAATAATGGAGCTGAAAATGTAGAATCTGGTAAAGTATCACCATGCATAATCAATGCCACATTCGCTGAAAGAAAGAAAGAAAATGTCTAGAAAACCTTGCCAGGATATAGGCTAATGACTATACCATACCTTGCTCCACAGGAAAACCCCAAGATCACAGTTTCAGAATTGCACAGTTTATCTGAGTCTTGGGGTTTCCTTCTGTTTAACTGTAACCTAACACTTCCTTACCACACAATGTTTTACCAAACATCAATGGAATTACAGCTGGTATTGTCTGTTCTCATCCAATGGGTTCAAAGTCAAATGTGTTTATCATTCACATCTGCATATTTGGCAATAAAAAGGGGAACTATATATAAGGAAACACATACAGTATGATACCCCATTGTAAAACAATGCGGTATATCATTGATAACCCTGGGTTATTTCGCAGCTAGTATTTCAGATCTGAACCCTATTGTAAACATGGGGCTGTTTATGTACACAACCATAAGAACTTAAAAGGTTCTGCATAGAAGAATGTCCAAGCTAACTCTATAAGCATTCTCCAGGCATTAGGCCAGTGGATCAGACACAGCAGTGCTGCTGGAGTATTTAAACACCTCAGTGTCACTACTAGACTGAAAATAGTCCACCAACCAAAAATGTCCAGTCACCAGCATCCTGTAGGCAGCATCCTGTGATCCACTCACACCAGTGCAACACGCCATCACCACATGAGTGTCACTGCAGTACTGAGAATGATCCATCACACAAAAAGGGGGACTAAAGGGGACTAAAGTAAAGGGGACTAACAGAGTGTGTAGACAAACAGATGGACTACAGTCGGTAATTGTAGAAGTGCAGCTATATGGTAAGTGGAACTGATAAAATGGAGGATGAGTTTAGACAAAAGGAGGTGGTCATAATGTTATACCTGATCAGTGTAAATGCAGTCACAGGACTGCAGAAAGTAGTAACTTCAAAAAGTAATTCTGTTGATTTGATATGAATACCCCACTGTGGAGTAGACTACTTCCAACATCAAAATGTTGATTGTAAGTCATAAGCTACAAGTGACAATGTACCATCAGGGGATACAATTTTCCTACAGTATGGTGCCATTGCAACTATTACAATATCAGAGGCAGTAAACACTTTTATGAGTTTAGGATGTCAGTTTTATGGCAAGAAGAGAAAACATGCTCTCCCTATTCCTGAGGGTAGTAAAGACAGCAAGGGCAGCATCTCAGACGATGAGGTTATATTAAACATAATGAGGGTATAGGATCAGAGAAACAGTGATGAAAGTGAATAGAGGGAGGATGAAGTTCAGTTAAGGACAAGTTTTAGGTTGCTATGGAGGATTCCTGCTCATGTCAGTTTTCCCAGTATGGGCAGGTCAACTTCCTTCTGTGTCAGAGCTGCTCACCCCAAATAAATACTTCAGGCAGATGTTCAACCCTGAGTGTCATCAGCACATTGTTGAATAATAGAAATTTTGCTATGGGAAAAAAGATCAACCAACCTCTGAATTTCTCTAAGAATTTCATGTGTCTGTCTATGGGATTCCAGCAACACAAATGTGCTGCAGGCTGCTACACATATTGACAAGTTTGTGGATGTGATAGCTGTGAGAAGATGGGAGAAATTCAAAGCCAATATTCTCTGCAGTGACAACGCTCAACAGCAGACCCATGCAGAGATCCAATGTTCAAGTTGAGGCCTTTGCTCAATTATGCTCTTGACAGCATGAAGTACATTCTAATGGACAAACATCTCAGTGTAGATGAGTAAATAATTAAAAAAGAAGGTCGCTTAAAATTGTACAACCCAAGCAGCCCCATAAAGGTGGTTACACGGTTTACATACTCTGTGATTTCAGGGCATTGCATATAACTTTGAGTTTCATACAGGGAAGACCTGTCCAGTGAATGGAATGCCTGACCGTGGTGTCAGTGACAACATAGCCCTGAGAGCGGCACCCATTATACTACAAGAGCAAAACTTCAAGCTGTATCATGAAACTGATTCACAAGCACAGGCCTGGAAATAGAAATGCAAAGAACATTTACTGTCTTGGCACAGTGTGTGTCAACACACTGAAGGGGTGCTCACTGAAAAGTGACAAGGATCTGAAGAAAATGAGCCTGGGTGCTTTTGAGGAAAGAGTAGACACTTAGGAAGGTGGGTAGCTAGTTCATGGCAAGCAAGCAGTTGGCAAAAAAATTGCACAGTAACTCTGCTTAGCACATTTGAAAGGGATTATCCAATTTACACCATGCAGAAATGGTATAGGAAGATGAGTAAGGCCAGCAATGCCCATCCTCTGTCGTGACCTGTAATTTTAACATGGAAGGGGTGGACTTCATGGATTCATTGATTGCTCTATAGCATACAAAGATAAGATCTTGAAAGTGGTGCTTACATTTTTTTTGTCTCATGGTCCAGCTCTGCAGAAACACATGGCTTGTCTAGCACAAAGATTATCAAGTATGCGATTATCAAGCATGTGCGAGATTGGTCTAAGCAAGACATCAGTGGCAAAAGTGCTCCACAAACATGGGGCAAGCAATCAATTGAAACATGGCTGACTCAGTTTGGCCACAGGGAATTAACGCCACAACAAGAGGTCAGGAAAGATGGCATGGCTCACTGGCCGTACTATTCAGACAAGCAAGGTTGCTGTAAGAAAGAGGACTGCACAGCTCAAACCAGAGTAATGTGTGAAAAATATAAAGTGCACTTATGCTTCACATCCAAGAAAAACTGCCTACGGGATTTTCACACATGAACTTTAATGAAATCCAAAGCTCTCTGAAGCCAAACAAATTAAAAGAGATGGTTTCATAATTATCTTTGAAAGATTGTTTTGAAACTGAAAACTTTTCATGATGATCTGTTAAACATGACAACTGTAAATGTTTTTGCACATTTTCTTAGTGTAACAAATCACTCGATTACTTTTTTTTAAAACAATAAATAACAACAAATAAAGAACAGCACATCTGTTAAGAACGGATATTACATTTCAATCGTAATGTGTTCTTTTGTTATGTTAAATGTAATAAAAAGAGTTTTGACTGGCATTATTACTGCAAAATGTTTATACCTATCAGGTCAAAATCACTTATAAATGAAGACTTTGACCTTTAATAAATGTCAAAGGTCAAAGTCTAGAAAATAAAATCCATAATTGCTTTTAGGTTCAAAAACAATAAAAAAAAATGCTACTTCATAATTATGCCCATTGAGGGTCCAGTCCTGTAAGTTGTGAGGCTGGGCCTCCATGGATCCCACTTGTTTGTCCAGCACACCCCACTGATGCTCAAACAGATTGAGACCTGGGAATTTATAGGCCATGTCGACATCTTGTTTGTCATGTTCCTCAATGTGTATGATCCTGCAGAAAGAGGCCACTGCCACAGTACTGTTGCCCTGAAGGAGCATTCTTGCTCTGCAACTATGTTTAGGTAGGTGGTAGGTGTCATAGTAACTTCCACATGAATGCCAGGACCCAGCAGAACATTGCCTAGAGCATCACACTGCTGTGTTTGCTGTGTATAGGGCATATGCACATGCTGACCACTGAAAACATCTAAAATGGGCACATGAGCATCAGAACTGGACCACGGAGCAATGACATTTGAATCATGTTTTCTTTTACATTATATGGACAGCCAGATGTGTGTGTGTGTGTGTGTGTGTGTGTGTGAGTGTGTGTGTGTGTGTGTGTGTGTGCGTTGCTTAACTGGGGAAGAAATGGCACCAGCATGTGAAAAAGCAAGCTAGTGTGCAGGAAAATGTTTATATATGTTGCTTGGCAACTGTCTAACCTCTGTCCAGTTGTGGAGGTATTTCAGTTAGCAGAGCCAAATAAATGATCAATTACACAAACAAATCATGATCTGCTGTTGCTCGTTAACTGCTGTTAACAAGAAAATGCCTCTTGTAGATCTGTTGTATAAAACCAATATCACACTTGAGGTTATGTTGTTATACTGAATATCAGCCTGCAGCCTTGTGCTTATGACCCAATCTCTGATATTCAGTATAACAGCACGCCCTCTCATAGGATATTGCTTAAATATATAATATTGGTGTATATTAAAGTTTGCTGTGCAGTAAGCGTTCATCTTTGCTCCCATTAAAACACCTTGTACTTGAACCTGCTTCCACAGAGCTTCTATGAGTGCTGAAATTTTCAGCAGGCTTCACTGTCTATGGAAAACAGTTATCTCATCAAGCATCAAGCGATGAATGATAGGTCAGGTCTCAACTTCATTTCATTTTTATTTCCTGTACACCAGGCCCTGCTTAAGACCTCCTCCTGTGCCCTCATTTCAGGGAAGTCATGTGTCTTACTTATCTCAGCAAAAACCACAACCACACTAGTATTTGATAAGGCTACACTTGAAAAACGATATTGGAAAGTTATCTTTTAGTTTCTTATGTCCTTTCTTTATTTGATCACATAATATGTAAGCAATATCATACAGTAAGTTATTAGTCACGTTAATAAGCACATATAATAAAAAGGATAGCAAGTGAAATGATCGATGATGTTTATTTCATAATGTTCATAATGCTTTTGTTTGCTTCTCTGTACTGTATAAGATATTTACTGTAGTCATATTCATTGCCATTTGACTGTACTAAAACAATAAACTGCAAATGTTTTAATGTAAACAAAACATATTTCATTGCTGTTATAGTTTAAACAATAAAAAAAACTACTCTGCTTCAGATTGATTAACATTACAATCTTAATCTTAATAGCCTTATAATCTTAATATTACTTAGTCACTATTCGTATCTTCAGTGTGCTTCTTATAACATGTTTCTCTGCTAGGAGGGCAGCCACAGCCCAAGGCACGGCATACTCCAAGGTCACAAGTCCTACAAAATTATACTTAAAATGTGAGTAGTCCCATGGACATGCCTCCAACAGCCTGAGCAAGACCCCCCAACTGAACTCCCACAGGTATATGAACAAGGTGTAAACAGTCAACCGGAGCAGTAAGGGGACGTGCCTCTGCTGTAGCCATACACTCAAGCCCTCCATGAAGAAGATAGCCAAGCTATAGATGAGGAGCGACCACAAGCTTGTGTAGCCATGAAGCCTCTGGTCTTGAGTGTAATACCAATTCCAGGCAGCAGTAAATGCCACCTCACACACACACCCATGCAGGGCATATATATAGAGACGGGCAAGGGGAGGGAGGGGTGAGAGTGTGACTTGGTCATTAGGATAACCAGAGGCCCCTGCTTGATCATCAGGATCTGTTCCAGGAAGAAACAGAGGTGCATTGTTAGCACTAATCAATTTATTCCCAGAAACATTCTTTATCGATTATGATTTGTTCTCCATTAACTAATGGACAAATATACAACGTCACTTAGTATTTTTTTTGGGGGGGGGGTGGTTCATTCCAGTTTTTATAATACAATACCAAATTCATTGTAGATTCATAATTATACTCATTAGTGTAAGTAATTAGTATTAGTACATAGTCATTAGTCTGGTTATTTCGATTGCTTGTTGCAGAAATTGGTTTCAAAATATGTCAAATATGTCTACATATCTGTGATGTCAGTTAATACATTTTAAAAACACAGCACAAAATAGATAACCATTATTACTTCATCTCCTCTTCAATTATGAAAACAACATAATCATAACATTCATAACATTTCATCTGTCATGAAATACACCAGTCATATCTTTGCCATGTGTGTCTATGCAGCCAAAGGCTTTTATGTTTAAGTAATATATGGTTTCTTAAACATTTTGGGCAAATGACTCTAAAAGAACATTAGGAATTGTGTGAAGATGGCATTAGACTTATGCTTGCCTCTCTAGTTACCGTCATGTTTGTAAAATCACGTTCATTTCTATAGATACTTCAGGATATTTTTTAGTTTGCTTTCTTGGATCTGTGCTTCCACTGAAATAAATATATAAATGTTTAATTGCCTACATGTCAAGACAGTGAAATACCACAACATCTTGGACAAACTTGTGGCTTGTTGGAATGGAACTCCCAGCAATATTTTAAAACAGTAACACACTGACATTTGGTAGATGCCCTTATCTAAAGTGGCCTACATTTTTATCTCATATATACAACTGAGCAGTTGAGGATTAAGGGTCTTACTCAAGAGTCCAGCAGTGGCAGCTTGACTTTGGTGGGATGTAAACCCATGACCTTCTGGTCAGTAATCCAACATCTTAACCACTAAACTCCACTGCCCCACAGAAACAGTGTCCACTCGGTTACAGCAATTTGTAATATTAATTTGTTAAAAATAATCTCTCGTGACTCCATTTGGAACTCAAGTAAACCTACATGGTCTTGTGACCCCTAGTTTGGTAACTCCTAATGTAATAACTGTTCATGAGAGATGGAAGTACAGGGCCTGTTATTAGGGTAACTTTTGGGAATTAAAAATGTTTATGATGTGCAACAACATCCTATAGCTTTGTAAGAATTATAGGCTGACATGCGAATATGATATGAGAATATGATTAGTAATTCTAAGTATTCATAGTTTTTGATGATAAAAACACCTTTTATTCATTCACTTATCATACTACTGGGTTGGGGTGGGGTGGGGTGGTCTGTCTGCTGGAGCCTATCCCAGTGCTTACTGGACGGAAGGCATGAAATCACCCGAGACAAGTCACCAGTCCATCGCGAGGCAGACACACAGGCAGACACATTCTCACACACACACACACACTCACAACTAGGGACAATTTATTTTCTACAGTTTGCCTGACTGCATGTCTTTTGTCTGTCGGAGGAAACCAGAGTTCAAGGAGGAAACCTATGCCATGGCACTTCTTGCCATTTCTCACAAACATCCTACCCCATTATAATATCCTTAACCCACACGTTATTAGTTATTTTACTAATTGCACTACACAATTATACAGTTCCCTTTAACAAGCAGCACTTGACACAAGTTCAACATGCTTACTGTGAGATTATGATGACTCATTTAATAATCTTGCTGAATGTGAGTTTTTAAACTGCGTTAGAGTGGCATGCATTATATTTTATTCATATGAGTTACTGATGTCACCGCTCATTTATAATCTTATATAATTTTATCTATGGATTTGGGTGAGAGATTAAGAATACCAGGAAAGGAAGTGCTGGTGTAATGTAAATATCATTATTAAACATCTTTTTAAACCTACTAAACATTATTTATACTTTTATGTTGTTATGTTGTATAATTATGTTGTTATTTTATATTTATGTATGTTGTCTTTTCCTTCACTTTGATACATTTTACAGCTCGGGAAACTGGTTCTGAATAATAAATTCTGCCAATCATCATTTATACGACACCACCAAGTGCAAAGACACGACCATTGAGATATATCTTATATAACTGCCTATTCAAAGATGTATAATTTTTTTACACCTTTTTATGCATGCATGCTTCGGTAGCATCAGGTTAGAAATTGTTAAACATCAGAGATTGAATGAGAATGGTGAATGTCTGAACCAAAAAAACACAAATTATTTCAACAACAACAAAAAGAAAATCAATAATAATTAAATATGACTATATCTAGTATATGCAGTGCTACCACATTATCCAAGGAATGATCACACATGCATATGACAATTACATATCAAGAACAGTTAACCAATGAAGAAAAAATAAATATTCATACAGAACATCAAAATCATGTTACAACTCACTCTTTGAGTGCCCCTTCCTTGGAAACAGACTTTTGGATTCCATCTCTGAGTTTAGTAGCGCTCACCAGCATGCCACAGCTTTCCGTTTTATACCATTTTCCCATCTCTGGTCTTTAGTTTGCCTGAGCTAAACATTAATCCGGAGCATGCTAGTGACATCTCTACCTCAGATTAAGGAATTTGTTTAAAACTTTTATATGCAGGGGCACATTTATATTGTGTCTATGATAGAATAATGGTAAACAACAATGATGTAAATAAACATGATGCATTTTTCATAGATAATGCACTTTTTGAAATATGATGATATTCAGGAAGACTAATGCTTGTACTAGAAATAATAATCAGCTGAGTGTATATACTGTACATTATAGGCAAATGTGCGCAAATATATTTTATAGTCAAGTCAACTGATAATAGCCAATATAACAAATGTTATGTTTATGTTTTATTTAAAGCATTTTCTGAAAGCATTCTATTGGTCTGCAGTAATGTACTCCTACATTAACTACAATAAAGTTTTTTATGGGCTTTGTAGATAACAGTCCCTTACTTTGACCATCTTGTAATGATTAACTCCTAATTTATTACCTCAACCTACCAAACCTACAGAAGTGTTACAAAGCCATTGTTAAAGCTCTGGTACTCCAGTAAAGTACAGTGAGCCATTATCCACAAACAGAAACAACTTGGAACAGTGGTGAACCTTCCCAGGATTGGCTGGCCTACCAAAATTTCATAAAGAGTGCTTTGATAACTCATTCAGGAAGTCACAAACGAACCCAGAACTGGTCAATGTACACGATTCCACAATAAGACAGATACAGGGCAAAATGGCATCCATGCAAGAGTTGCAATGCACAAACCACTGCTGACCAAAAAGAGCACATCTCACATTTGTCTGAAAACTTCTAGACAAGACTTTTGGGATAATAATCGGTGGACTGATGAGTCAAAGGTGGAACGTTTTGGAGGACATGAGTCCTGTTACATCTGGTATAAACTAACACTGCATTTCACCATAAGAACATCATACCAGCAGTCAAACATGGTGGTGGTAGTGTGATGGTGTGGGGCTGTTTTGCTTCTGCAGGAACCATAATGGAACCATGAATTCTGCTTTCTGCTCTCTATCAGAAAATCCTGAAGCAGAATGTCCCCCCATCCGTTCTACTCCCCGTTCTGATCTAAACACAGTTGGGTTATACAGCAGTGGCCAAAACAAAGCCCTGATGTGAGATGCTGTGGCAAGACCCTAAATGGGCAGTTCATGCTCAAAAACCCTCCAATCTTTGTCTGTAATGAAGAGAGGGGCAAAATTCCTCCACAGCAATGTAAAAGACTCATCACAAGTTATCTCAAACATTTGATTGCAAAGGGTGGCACAACCAGTTTGGGGAAAATGACCTTTTCACATGGGTGATGCATGTTTTGAATAAATGTTTATCTTCAGTAAAAGGAAAGATCATTTAAAAGCTGCATTTTGTGTTTGCTCATGTTGTCTTTATCTTATATTCAAATTAGTTTGATGATCTGAAACAGTTACTTGAAAAAATAGCAAAAAAGATGAAATTAGGAAGGGGGCAGATACTTTCATGTCAAAGTGAGACATATTTGTCACTTGTGCTTGCACACAGTGAAATGCAACCTCTGCATTTAACCCATCCGTGCAGTGA
>JAOVYV010000040.1:9014902-9025063 GCA_025674545.1 Hassar affinis | reverse complement strand
AGTACCCGGAGTAAACCCACGCGGACACGGGGAGGACATGCAGACTCCACACAGAAAGGACTCAGACCGCCCCACCCAGGGATCGAAGCTGGGACCTTCTTGCTGTGAGGCAACGGTGCTACCCACCGAGCCACCATGTCTTATTTTGACTGGTCTAACCTTAACACTAACCCCTCTGTCCCAACTTTTTGTGTTACGGGCATCATGTTCTATTGTTTTTATATTTACAAAAAGCAATTAGGTTTGTCAGTGAAAACACTGAAAATATTTTCTTTGTACTTTTTTGCTTTTGTTGCATTTTTAGTCCTACATTTTCAGGAAATGGGGTTTTGTAAGTTTGGTTCAGTTATAGCAACTCATGACCTAATGTGACAAAGCTGCATTGCTGTTATTTTTGTACATATTAAGCAATGGGCTATTATTAGCCATTCATTTTGCATATGGCTGTCAGCCAACTGTGCGAGTAAAAATAAGGCAATTTAAAGTGAGTGACTGTGTAGCCTACATGTTTAATAATGGGTTGGGTTGCAGGATATATATTAACGTGTTTTGAGTCGGTTCCAGGACATAGGTGTGGGTTTGCAAAAGTGGATGCATCAAGGATACTTGCAAAACACCCTTACATAAACCACTTATTTTTCAATCACTCATGCACAAAACAAAAGATTTCAGATGAAGTTGTTTGTATACCTTCATTCTAGAGGTTTTGTCAGTTCCTGAGTAACCTAGATTATTTTTTTGCATATGCTCAGTTTTTGTGAAGCTAGAAACCTTTTCTTTTCAATCAACCAAACCATCAAGAACACTGACATGGTTTACAATTTCCAAACAGCATATTAGTGCTGATTTTATCATTGTATTTTTCATAGATGAGTACTCAGGCACATTTTGCTGTGTTTATTTGCTCAAACAATTAAAGGTTTGACAATAGCAAGAATTTACATACAAGGTAGGCAAAACTGATTCATCTTTTTGATTTAGAAATTATTCATCAAAATCTATTCAATCTGAAGTGTTTTGATGCTACCTTACTGAGTTAGACTACACTGGATTCTGTTTGAAATAGTTATGCAGAAGAAAGCAGCTTTACTGCTAGTCAAAACACTTCAGCTTTAATTCATTCTTTAATTAAACATTTTAATTAAAAGATTAGTAAACATGAAATTTCTTTATTTACCAGGGGTTCTAAATACCCCAGGCAGGAGCTGGAGGTTGTTTGCTGCATATTTCAAATATTTTTGAAGGAATATTAACATAATTAGTCTACCAGGATTATGTACAGTGAATTCAGTCTTACTGGGACCTCACCACATTGACACATTTCTTTGGTTTAGGCCTTTTATACTTTTATTACAAAATCAAATTTCAATAACACATCCAAACAGCGTACATCAACCTATTCTAATATTGTATGAACAAACTAGACTAAGTACTGTAAACCTGACTACATATCAGGATGTTGGCTTAAGTAGTCCTATAATGCATTTCGTACAGCAATAACAATTACATCTACATCAGTCTGTAAAATTATACAGTACAGTACACTAACAGTAAACAACACAGTAAGTAAAAATGTCGGGATACTATGTAAAAGGCCTAATTAACATTTATATTTCCCAGTGTTTCATAAATTAACCATAATTGTGTGTGTATTGGTCATTGTTTTAATCTGATGGCCAACGCCTTATATCAAAGCCATGAAAATGTTTATCAATTTGTGATCAAAATTCTTAACAAGTTATTCCTAAAAAGTAATTTTCATGTAATAGTATCCTAGTAGTTTGGTATTGCTAGGACTTTACCAGCTCCTGCCTCCCTGTGGTCAATTTTAAGAAGTTTTCGTTCGTAGCTATATGTGGGTAAGAGATGGCTGCACTGATTCAAAAGTACTTTTACATTTAGTTAGGCGTGACGTGGGGGTCTATTGCACAGGAAGAGACCAATGGGGGAACCCGAAGGAGGCGCCATCTAGCTGTGCTCGAGCTGCTAAATCTGGTCCTGTGCCCTAAAACTTTAAGCCGTTTGACTTTGTATAGGTGTGTGCATGCGTTCAGTTATCAGCACATAGAGGGGCTGGTGCAATTAAACACACTCTAACATAATCACACCATTTGTATATTGAATATACCAAGAAACTGCGCTCGCGTGTATGCATGAGTGGATTTTTGTGTTTAAATATCTGTGTACAGTTTGTGTGTGTGTGTGTGTGTGTGTGCGCGCGTGCGCGCCTGACATCACTCCTGCTTTCCTCCTTTGACAGCGGCACGGTGACGCCTAAGTGAGACACTGTGCGCGCGTAACGGCGCGCGCCTCCGCACTTTCTTCCGCATCGGTGCTCGCGTTTCAAAGTTTCCTCCTCGAGCCTAATATCTACGGAGACTGCTTCGGGATCTTTTGAGATTTTGTTAACCTTTGGTGCTCCACTTGAAGACGGCCAAATCATGCGCTCTGTGTCTAATGCGCAGCAGCGGAGTTTCTCCATCTGCCTGCAGTTCGCGGGGATTGGCACTTTTCTCTCCTGTGCTCGCTGAACGCTCCTGAGGATGAAGTTTGGCCAAAGCGTTTGCATCTTAAACGTGGGCGGCACGCGGTACGCTTTTCCCATGGATGTGCTAAAGGACTTCCCTCTGAGGAGAGTGAGCCGCCTGCACAGCTGCGCGTCGGAGCGAGAGGTGCTCGAAGTGTGCGACGACTACGATCGGGAGCGTAACGAGTTCTTCTTCGACCGTCACGCTGAGGCTTTCGGCTTCCTCATGCTCTACGTGAAGCACGGTAAACTGCGCCTAGTGCCACGCATGTGCGAGCTCTCCTTTTACAATGAGATGATCTACTGGGGTTTGGAAAGCTCACACCTGGAACTGTGCTGCCAGCGTCGTCTGGATGATCGCATGTCCGACACATGCACCCACTTCACCGAGGAGGAGCGTCGCGTCGAGGACAAAGATGACCAAAAGGAGCAAGAGCAGCGACGGCGGCAAGGCACTGGCCGCGTAAAGGACTCCAAGTGGCTCGAGAGCATGCGCAGGACCTTCGAGGAACCCGGGTCCTCAGTGGCCGCGCAGATTCTCGCTTCCGTCTCTGTCCTCTTCGTCATTGTGTCCATGGTGCTCCTGTGCGCGAGCACTCTGCCCGACTGGAAAACGGCCGAAAGTAACGTGGTAGAGGAGCACAGGTACACAGAGTCTATAGACCATCCGGCCGGGTACTTATACCTTTTTTTCTAGTACCTTTCATGCACGATGCATTGCAGAAATTGTCAAAGCACGTTTTAAGTAGTCCTGTTATCGCTGATCATGTGCATGTCTCTGACCAAGACAGTTTAAGAAACCACACACTACTTCACGTGTCCAAGCCGGTTGACTTGTGTTTTGTCTTGTCTGTTACAGTTGCTAAATGTTCGTCTTTGTCGATCATAAAGCATAAAATACTCTACATATTAAAATCCGCATAGTTTATTTTTTTTTATTTATATTTAATTAAAGCCTGCGATATTGCCGTCTAGCATTGACCCAGCAGACATACAAATACAATGCATTATATACACTTTCACGGCACTTAAAACAGGATGCATTTAAATATTTCTCCGTTTCCAAGTATAGTAAAAGCAATTAAAGTAGCACACCGTCTGCAGCAGATTGTCTGCTCACGATGTTTACTGCGCACAAGCGTTCAGCCAAGCGTAATTGCCCCTGTCCAAGGTGCTGAAGCATCGCTGAGTTTAATGGAGGCCGTGAAACCAAAATATCCAGTGTTTAATTTATTTTATAATGAATTACACAATCATTATACACTCTCGAGGGAAAGGGTACTAGAATGCACAATTCATGGTACAAATGCTGGTCCCTGGAGTGTGTTCCTATAGAGTGTGCCTGTAGTTACAGGACTTAGAGAATATAGCCGACATTTAAATTTACTTTACGGTAAATAATTGGCTCTCAAGGACCACTACTATGACTTTTACACTGTTTGTACATTGAAACAGACAAAATGTACTATTTCTGTCAGCGTGACAAATTGTTGTATAAATATTATTTTCATACTAGTTCTGTGATTTATCTAACAATTACATTATTCTGGTGGGTTAGGTGGGTTGTAAAATTATTTGTGAAGCTGGCTTTTCTTGTTGTACTATTAAGTACATAGCATATCTTATAATGTTAAGGTACTAAAACAATTTGAATGATATAGCTGTGAAATTAATTCCTTTCACATATTCTGGAGTTGTTTTTTTCTGTCCCTTTAACCTCTTAATGTGTCTGTCCTATATCTATATTGCCACGTGGACTGTTCTGAAGGTGCTGGTACCGGTACCTGTGGAGCGCCCAGGCTTTTCTATGTCTGTGTGTGTGTGTGTGTGTGTGTGTGTGAAAGAGAGAGAGATGGTCAGATGTCAGGTTTGTCACATTCAAGCAAAAAAAAAAGTTCTCCATACCTGATAGAGGATGCTATCATGGATATGTTCTCTTCGTAAAAATCTTTCTTGTATTCCAGTTCAGTGCTTGCACAATAAGAATTTTTTTATATATGGACATGATGTCCCTTTGATGTCCCACCACCATTAGTTCCACACCACTTGGCAGAAAGACTTCCCTGGTTAAATATGCCACCATTTGCAATTTAGAAAAAAATCTATATAAGCAATACAGTTTGTGTAAAAAATTTAAATTAGTACCTGATCATACAAGTGGATGTGAAACTTCTCTTATAAAATATTCATCTCTATCAAGTAACAAGACATCTCTTCAAACATGCTTTAGCCTATGTTCCATATGTCTGTTGACTCCCTTTCAGCTTGCCCAGCATTGTCCTGGTCATAACAACCTAAACTCCCCTCATTGGGAAACAGTGATGTTAAAAGTGCAAATATATTTGTTATTTTTGACTGGGCTCTGAACTGGACCTGTGGTTTTAATTCCTTTTGTATTGCCGAACTCCTTGAGACCTAGCAGCATTTTTACATGCCTTTATGAATTTTTATTAAACTGGCCAGAAATTAAATTAAATGGGTTCTTTTTACAAATGGCACATTTGATCAATATGGCTTTAAGATGCTTTGTTGAACAGATTTATTTGACTTTCTTTAATTGGTATTCTAAAATTAGTTATAAACCACATCCAGTAAACCGTGTTAAAGAAAATGGCATTATTAAACTAAAAATGTTCCTAGGTCTTAGAGCATGTTGAGACACTTGCATGACTAATGCTGTAGCACAGTCTCCACAAGGTAATAATAACTCATTTTCACACTAAAATGAACTGGATTGTTTATCTTATGTATAACATCTATGCTAATTAGATATCAACCTCTTTTATATATTGTGCCAAAGAGGCAGCTGATTTTTAATTGGATGTCTATAATTAAATTTAATTACTTAGACTCTTCTTTGTACTTATTATAAATCAAATCACTTGCTACTATAAATGCATGCTAAGTCAATGGTTTCCTCTCTGTTAATGCCTCCCAATTTTCTCTCACAATTGTGCGTCTGCATAGGATCATCGAGGCGGTGTGCATTGGCTGGTTCACAGCAGAGTGCATCGTCCGTTTCCTTGTGTCACGTGACAAGTGTGAGTTTGTGCGACGTCCACTGAATATCATTGACCTGCTGGCCATAACGCCGTACTACATCTCAGTGACCATGACAGTCCTGACTGGAGAGAACTCACAGCTACAGCGGGCCGGCGTCACACTGCGTGTCCTGCGCATGATGCGCATCTTCTGGGTGATCAAACTGGCTCGGCACTTCCTGGGCCTGCAGACGCTGGGCCTAACACTGCGCCGCTGTTACCGTGAGATGGTCATGCTGCTGGTGTTCATCTGCGTGGCCATGGCCATCTTTGGGGCCCTGGCCCAGCTGCTTGAGCATGGGCTTGACCTGAAGTCCAGCAATGAGGAGTATGCCAGCATCCCTGCCGCCTGCTGGTGGGTTATTATCTCCATGACGACTGTCGGCTATGGAGACATGTACCCCATCACCGTGCCAGGGCGTGTGCTAGGAGGCCTTTGTGTGGTGAGTGGCATAGTGCTGCTGGCACTGCCCATTACTTTTATCTACCACAGCTTCGTGCAGTGCTACCATGAGCTGAAGTTCCGCTCCGCTCGCTGCACCAGGAGCCTCTCGGCTGAGTTCCTCAACTGACTGTGTCTCTGTCGGACTTTAATGTGGACCTGTTTCTCACCACTATTTCAATAATAGATTCAGTTGATCCTCTTGGCTCACTGAATGAGTCAAATATCTGGTCTCAGGTAGAGCTTAGAGGCTTGGTCCTAAATGTGTTTACATGTGCTTAGTCCACCTGGTACTCAACTCAGTCCACTGAGGAGCTCAGTGTCTACAGGGATTAGTTCCAGCCCTGCTCCATGGAAATTGATTTCACTAGAAACAAACAAGTGTTGTGGTGCATAGTTGGAACAAATACTGTGTACTCTGTGTCCCTCCATGGTCCAAGTTGAGAGTCCATGGTTTACCCAGCAAGTCCACCTCTGACACACAGATTTTCAGGAAGCCGAGATTCATTCAGCTGTGCTGTTTTTACCATAGTGACAATTACCGGGCTTTCACAGTCATAGGCAAGGCTACCATGGAAACGTTGGCTTTCAGGCCAGATATCCCAGTCAGGGGCAAACTGCCGGAGGGCAGCTTTGACTTATCCACCAGAGACCTCAAACAAGCTTGACATGGGCTAAAAAGCTTCATCCTCACAGCCAGACAGACACACACTTCATCCACTAGCCATGGTATGCAGCCACTGAAAGATTTTAGCTTCTGAAAATCATCTAGACATCCTACAATTTTGGCAAACATAAAGGAGAAAAACATTTAAACTTATTTCAGAGTTCTTTCATTATTATTAGACCTACATTGATTTTAGAAAAACATTGTCCCAGAACTCTGTTCAGCAGTCCAGCTTCCCTTAAACAAAATGTTGGTTGGTTATATAAGCATTACAGGGTGAAATGTGCAAACATTCATTGAAATTATTGTGAAAAATCCAATGATGTGTGACACAAAATCTGCAGGGATATCAGAAAACCAAGAGCAAGACAGTGAGAGAGAGAGAGAAAGAAAAAAGAGCGAAAGAGAGGATTGATGCTTAGCTGTGTAGGCAACTGTGCAGCATTGGCAAATATGTTAAAGCAGCACAGTGAGCTACTGAGCAGGAACACTGATAGATGTTTTGATTGGCCATGTAATAGTTGTCCCAATTTGCCACTGGCATGTCACGCTTGTAACTCAATTTGTCTACACACAAGAGCAGTGAAGAGCTTTGAGTTTTGTGCTACACTACGACAATTTTTTTCATATTTCTTTTATTTTTCATAATTCTATTTTTCATAGAAAGTGTCTAGAGGGTTTAAGAATGATCATAAAGCCCAGTTGCCTTTAGGCATAACCCTTTTCATAAAAGAACTGGATTCAAGGAGAAAATGTTGTTACAGAAAAATGTGAATACAAATACTGATAAGAGAGATGCTAAAGCAGACTAGAATAATAACATAAGGTAATAGATATGGCATAAATGTTAGAGGGCTACGTATTCTGCTCCATCTGTCTGTTCATTTTAAGTTTTTGTTCATTAAAAAACAATTTGATTTACATTTTTATTTTCTGTACATTTCCAGAAAAATTGGGCGGGATTATTATAATGAATATTGGGGAAGATGATCCTGCTCAGACTAAAAGAAAACTAAACTGACCAAACTGCATGTAAATCGGTTACTTATGCTAAGGTCTTTAACTATTCATATCACGCGCATGGCTCATTTCAAAGCAAAGGGAGGTGTAATATCACACCCAAGACACAGGTGAAAAAAAACTTGGATTTTACTGAAGAACACACTCTAAAAAAGGAATGGAACATCACAAATACACCTCATATCCAGCTATTTTCCCTTTAACTGGCTGATTCCCCTCCCTGCTAATGCTGTTACTGTCACTAATGAGCATCTTCATTCACTTGCTGTCATCTCAGTGTTTCCTCTTGAGAAACTGATGCCTTGATTGGAAGACGATCCATTCAGAGGGCCATAAACGGAATGAAGATGTCTCTGATGTGTCTGATGTGCTATATTTTTCTTTTTGATAATTAAGCTCCATGTCATGTGGGAGGTCTGCTTTCACTATTCTCTTTTCTGTGCCTGATCCAGCTTCTCTCTCTCTCTCTCTCTCTCTCTCTCTGAGAGCCATTTTTCTATAAACACAGAGATGATAAAGCTAAAGTGTGTGTAAAGCCTATTTTCAGACTCTAAAGTGATGAACGCCTTTTCTCCCAGGACCTCAAGGCCAGTTTGATATAAATGGTAAACATAATTCTCATTTACTTTACATGGTAAGTCAACCAAACTCTAATGAAAAGCTCAGGATTTCAGTGAAAATGAACATAGTCATTAATTCGAGTGCCAGTGTTTGTTTAAACAAATGCCCTCTTAAGCCATGATATTTTACAAGGATGATCATTTACTTAATTGCTAATACTGCCTGATTCCTGACAGGATGTATACAACATTAGTCAGTGCTATTTTAACAGTATTCTGAATGATGATATTCAATGTCCCTTTAAACAGTTTTTAAGGCAATGCATAGCTTCATTGACTCACTGAACACTGTAATTAGTATGCATAGTGGGTTATAGTAGGTTATATACAAATACACATTTTTATACTATTACTTGTTAATATAAAATCAAGTGCCAAGCTACAACATTGTGTATTATGATATTGTGTTCCCATAATGCAACTGTTCACTGTAATGAATCTACTATCTACTACCTGTATAACCTTCTGCCATTTAACTCATAACCTCATGTTATGTCAGTTGTAGAGATATATCTAAATGTATTCACTGGAACTCACATTTGTATAGATTTTGGCATTTCAAGATGATACCTGTTGTTTGAAACAACAGATTTTCAAGAGAAACATATTTCAAAATGCAATCACATATTTTACTCTGTGGCTTGAATTTCTTTGGGAGAATGTGAACTTGAAGGTAATTTGGGGTTTAGATATAGTATTTTATTATAGCCTAATAGGTATCTGAGCTACTTTTGTAAAAGTCTCCTTAATAATAATGTCTAAAGTTGAAGTAATCTTTTTAAATAGTTTTTAGCAATCCCTATGTTTTTTTAAAGAGACTCTATTTTGTATAAAGTAGCAAAAAATATGTGTCTGTAATGGCTGAATCAACTCTATAATGAAACATTAATAAATGTATCCTTGATGGTGAAATGTGATGGTCTCTGTGTTCATTTTGTGGATGTTTTATTTTTGTAAATAGTAGTCCTGGTTATGCAGAGTGCCAGGGAGCCATTTAGTTATGTGTCGTGAGAAATGTCAGGGAAAAGACATTAGATGTCTCTGTGGCTGAATTGTAGCAAATAGCCAAGAATAAGGTTTTGACCAAAATAGTGTTTCCTGTTTATACTTTGATATCTCAACTTTAAGAAACCATAAATATCTTTCACCAAAATAAAGTAGAAATTGGTTTTGTTTGCTTTATAAACTTGTGTAAGTTTTCTGCGTACAAATATCATGTTGAATATGCATGACAGATCTGCCAAAGATGTCTAAAACCTTGCTACATGAACTTTCCTTACTCTTTCCTAACTCTAAATGTCACTCTTTGATCAAGATAAATGCTGTCAAAATTTTGCAATGCACCAGTGCCGTTACATCATCATAGGAGAGAAAATCACATATACACTCTAAACCAGCAGTTTAACATTTATAAAGGTCCTAACAGAATGGGGAAAATTTAGCCAACAGAACAGAACTCAATGGTGAATAGTCACCATTGTGAAATGTCACGTTGTAAGCTATGAATAAAGGCTGGTATAAATTTCATGATCATATTTACAAACCATATGTCCAGAAAAGTTGGGACGCTTTCTTAAAATGCAATAATGTGTAATTTGAATTTCAAGAATTCACTTGAAGCTTTATTTAACAGACAAAAGGACAAAGAAAAGAAAATAAGTTTCAGTGATTTCAATGATGAGCATAATTCTATTTGTTAAATATAAACACATTTTGAAATTGATGCTACACCCTTCACATTTCTTCAGATATTTTATTATACAAATCGGATTCCAAAAAAGTTGGGACACTAAACAAATTGTGAATAAAAACTGAACACAATGATGTGGAGATGGCAAATGTCA
>JAOVYV010000040.1:8797675-8810018 GCA_025674545.1 Hassar affinis | reverse complement strand
GGCTGGGCACCGGCTTCCCCGTGACCCCGTAACTGGGAATAAGCGGTACAGAAAATGACTGACTGACTGACTGATAATAATAATAATGCAAATTAACAATACCACTATCTTTAATCTCTAAATGTACTTTTACCAATCTACCAATGTGATCCACCCTGTGAGAGAATGTTAGTTTTGCTAATGGGGTGATGTGCATGATAATGATGCAGTGTTATCAGCCCGCATTAGAATGGAGCCTCGAGGGGGGTGTAATCATGGATTTCCTTTTGTAGGCCACTAGCTCCATCCGAATAACGCGTTAACCCTGATGAATGTATCACATCATACAAATAACCTGTATATTTTACTGTATATTAATTAAATCCTATATTATAGATAGTGGCATTAGCAGCAGTTTTGTTGATAATTCTTAATGCAGTATCTAAGCATTTCATTCTCAAACTACCTTTATAAGTCGAATCGACTCGAGTTAATGGCAGAAGATTAAAAAAACAACTGTCGCATTATTGTACAGGTTCTTCTATCCAGGTTGAGTGAAGTGGTCGCTTAGGCAACAAGCCACGCCCTTTTATAATAAGTGTAGCCTAGAAGGTTAAGATAGAAGAAATAAAAAGGTGATAGTCATGGCTTTAGGTCTCAGTTAAGATTTCCGATGTCCTCCATTAGCATTGGGCGGCTCAGGGCGGACCGTGAAGCCACCGCAGGAAACCTAAACGCATTAATCCCGTTTAAAAAAAAAACAATGAAATAAACCTGTGCGTTCTTAAAACTGTGTGCGGAGTCTCGGGTCGCCTTTTACAAGCAGCCCCACACGTTTAACATGTGAATTCATTAGTGGGAGAGACTGGAGGATTATGTGAGTGAGGATCTACAGACTGACTCAGACCATGCCTTTGTGTTTGGCTAAACCACACCGGTCTGTGCGGGGGGGTTTAATCCTTTACATTCTTGAGTCAGTGCGCGTTAATTAGACGCTGTAGGTAACCGCATTCATTAGGACCGCAGGGGTTCACTTCATTACTGTAAGAATGCGCCTCAGCCACAGGCACACTCAAGCCTTGTCAATCAACAAGGTGCAAATGCACAAACCCGACTGCAGGTTTTACTCCACTTTACACATCTACACTTCGTACACTTTTTTAAATTATCTACTTTTTCTTGAAACTTGAGTCGAGCTGATCAATACACAGGCGCGTCTCCAGTGTCCGTCTGGGCCCAGTTATTCATAATCAAACCTTCTCCATTGCACCTAACTCACTAATAATTGTACACCTGCTAGCCTAAAACAATTTAACAAGCATGTGAAAGTTTTTTGCACTGGATTCCTTTGTCATGTCTTGACAACTAGTCCACATCAGTCATTTGAATATTACAGGTTGTAGCTTTGCCATTGTTACTTACCTATACACACCCACTCTCTAACAAATCACAAAGACCCAGGAAACAATTTACTTCTTACACTGAAAACCAATGCAAGATGCAACATATTTAATATTCAATATTTAAGAGCAGGATGCTCCAAGTCTGTGCTATATTAAAAAATTTAAAATGTCACAATGTACATAAGAGATATTCACATATCTGTATATACAGAGCTGTATATTTCTTATATATACCCCAGATCTGGGCCCCTCCTGCATCATTTGTCCTATGTTGTATATGTTCACACTGTGATGGTGATGCTTCTATTCTATTCTATTCTATTCTATTCTATTCTATTCTATTCTAGGATTTCAGCTTAAGTAAAATATGAAAGTCCAATCAATTTATTCTGGTAACAAGGACATTATCTCAGTATGTAAAGGTTACATATTTTACTTAATTGGAAACTATTATTGTTATACATATTTTACAAAACATTACATCTTATTGAATTATATCTTGTAAAATCTCTATATAAGTTATTTAATGTTTAAAAGGTGTTTTAGTACATTTTATAATCGTCATCCAAGATATTCATTTTCCACCTTGTATGTAATCATAATTGTGAATTTTGTGTTTGTTGTTTTTATTATAGTAATATAATAATAAAAATAAATAAGCGTCTCCTTGCTCTGGAGCCTCCTCTAATTACTATTTAGATGGTTAATGTATTTGGTTCAAGTTTCCAAATCTCAACCTGAATGACATTAAGCATCAGGTAGCTCAAACTGATCCCCCATAGATTGCTTGCTCCAAAGTTCTTCACCCTTTGCCCACTATTATTAAGCATGTATTAATTCCCACCCACACCATGAAAACCAATAAATGATATTAAACCACAAATGAAAACACTGGGTACAAGTTAAAAAATGATTAGAAGTTCATCAAAATGAGCATGGATTTCAAAGTAAAATGTCAAAGGCATGCTCATATAAGGTAGACAAATATGATAGAGAGCATACAATCACACATATGTTAACACATACAGTATATGCGCACCAAAGAGCTGTGCTCAGTGATAGGCAACAATATAATAATAAGTCCCCTTGTTTTAAAGCGACATTTCACTGACTTCAGAAGATGTCTCAGTTGGCAGATATGTTTGATGTCAGGTCCTCTGTTCTTCAGTCACATGGGTCTTTTTCATTCCTGTGCTGTCAAAACAACTCTTTGTGCTTTGGACTGTCAGACTCTCACATGCTCATCTACTCTAGATTAGTGAGTGATCACAGAAAATCAGGCCTGTTAAATGTATAACTTTAGAGGTCAGGTAGTGGTGAGAGGTTTACTAGTAGGCTATAAATGAGAAACCGGAGAAAACAGAAGGGGTTTTTAAGTATTTTATGTATTTTATGTTTTCATGTTTCTGCTAAGGCAGTTCAATGCCAGCTGATTTATTTGTCTTTATACGTAACGTCTTATAGTTCTCCTGCACGTGTCTGTGGTTTCTAAAGTGCCTAAAGGCTTTAAAAAGTTTTTTTGTTTTTTTGTTTCCTTTTCATTTGGTTTATTTTGTTTTCCTGAATGTGGCACACAAGAAGTATGCTTTGGCTGTGTCTCCACTGTGGATTCCAACTCCTTCAAACACACTTAAAATCAACCAAAATTCAGCACCTCACAAGGAAAATGAATCACTCCATGAATTGAGCTGTAATATTTATTTATTGTGAAGTTAAAGCATTTTGTTCTTTCACATTGCTTATGATTTATTCATTTATTTCACACTGGCTGGAACATCATACATTGGGAGGAACTTCATTTCCATGCTTTCTCACGATGAGTAAGTAAATACAATGTATAATGCAAACTGGCTGTATTGGATTGTCTGATTTTTTTTACAGTGCATTACCAATGGATATGATCCAATACGGTTTATTAACCCAAAGAAACTAATAATAGTTGGCATTTATTAAAAGTGGCACTGGTTATAATGCTTCGGTGAGCTATAAATGTTTCACTTCTCTTCCGTGCTCCACTGCCTCACATTTAAATACATGCAGAGCATGTGACAGATATGAGAGACACAACAGTCTGTGTTACACAAGAGCCAAAGACTTATTGAGGGCACAACACAACAGGCTTTGTAAAGTCATGCATTTGAGCAAATATAAAATACTCTCCTCTATATAGCTTCTACTAACCTTCTAACGACAAATAACTGGAGGTTCTGCAGCTCATGACGTACTAGTGTTTGAACACTAGGTTGTGTGATTAAAAGAAAAGGCTTTTTGAAAGCATCTAACAACCTTAGACAGGTGGTAACCGGGAATAGGTACCGATGAATAGGAATTCATCCTCAGTTCTGAATTTTGACAGTTAACAACATGTTTATTAATTGATGTTGGTGATTGTAGGCTTAATTTTATCCATTAATGATATGTTTATTGATATGTTCATTAATGATAGGTTTATTATTGCACAAATCAGGATAAGAATCTGATGAAAATAAGATAAAACATTAAGGTAAGCATTATGTTTTAATTTCATTGTGTATTAATGCAAAAGTTCTTGGTTTGATTGTGTTAACCGATGTGTCAATTAGCATAATTTGAGAGAAATTTAATTAATGCTTTATCTTATATCATATCATATCATATCATATCATATATATCATGTCAGGTCACGTCACCTCACATCATTTCATTTCATCATCACCAAAAGTCTCCACAAGGCTAGAAAATCTGACATTTTTTACCTTGTGGGGACATTTTGCTGGTCCCCATAAGGAAAAAAAAAGATTTTGTGGTAGATAAAAAAAAAGAAAAGCCAAAAAGTTGCATTACTAGGGTTAAGGTTAAGGTTAGGATTAGGGCTAGCCATAACATTAATTAGCTGCATTAATAATTATGTCAGTGGAAAGTCCTCACAAGTATAGCAAGACAAAGTCTGTGCATGTTCCCCTTGGGGTTTATCTGGCAACCAGAGTGCAAAACCATGTTATATGTATGTATCCCTCTAGAGCTCTTAATGGCTTTAAATGAATAGTTCAGATGAGTACTAACTAAGATGATTAAGTAACTGTATTTAGCAACATTTAGCAATTTGAAATCATATGCTTAACTGTAAAAAGAAAAAAAAATTGGACCTCATTACTACACAACATCACCTGAAATCCATTTAGCACAGGAACACAACTGATCTATTGTTCTTCTAAGGTTTCATACTGTTGAGCCAGAAATGATTTAACTCCTATTATCCCAGGTACTGAAGAAGCTATTGTTTGTATATGGCAAAGGCTGAGCACAACATCACTAACAGTTACACAAGGAGAAGAGGAATTCCTCTCGCTGCATGTTTGTAATCAGGGGCATTTAGGAAAGAGGTCTGCCATTCCTGCTCTGCATCTTCCCTCTGTCCCAAACCTCCAAATGCATGAAGTGCCAACAGACCTTAAAACTCCCTGTGGTCTTGTCTATGCAAAATATCAAAATTATGAAAGAATGATCTGAAAATGCTGCTCCTCTCATTGTGCAATTACAAGAACTACAATGATTTAAACTGCAACTTTGTCTTTACCTTTGCTATGAAAGAATTTACTAATTGGCACATAATTAATAAGTAGCATGAATCATATTTCCATTGATGCATTGTGTGGATGCATTTCACAGACCTGAGCACTGAAGAGCTGAGAGTTTCAACTTACTGCCTTTTGCTCACTACCTCAGAACCTCAGTTATTCATTTGTCAGATGTCCTTGCAGCAAACAAGAGAGTAGGAATCAAGATGGCATTTAAAATATACAATATAGACAAAGGTATTGGGACACACCTCTACATCATTAAATTCACATGATTCATTCAATCTCAGTGCCACAAGTGTATAAAAATCCATCACCTAGCCATGTAGTCTGCCTTTATCAACATTTGTGAGTGGTTCTAAAGAGCTCACAGAATTCGAGGGTGGTACTGTATTAGGATGCCACTGTGGCAACAATTTCAACAGTTCATGAAATTCCTTCCTTGCTACATATTCCACGATCAACTGTGAGTGGAAGCGTTTAGGACTGACAGCAATTCAGCCACGTTGAACACAAAGTGGAGTCGCTGAGTGCTGAGGTGCATAGTGCATAAAAGTCACCAAAGCCCTTTTGACTCAGTAACTGCAGAGTTCCAAACCTTCTCTGGCATTAATATCATGTGCCGGGTTTCTACAGCCGAGCAGCCGCATGCAAACCCAGCATTTTATGTGTAAGAACACGCCGTCACTGGACTATGGAGCAGTGGAAACTCCAGCAGTGTGCTGCGGAGCGACATATCATGCTTCTCTGTCTGGCAGCCCCATGGACGAGTCTGGGTTTGGTGAATGCCAAGAGAATGTTACCTGCCTGACTGCAGTCTGCCTCAAAATTGTGAAGTTTATAAAGGATAATGCCATGGGTTTGTTTTTCAGGTGTTAGCCAAGGCCCCTTAATGCTCCAGCATACCAAGACATATTGGACAATTGTATGCTTCCAACTTTGTGGGAAGAATTTGGGCAAGGCCCTTTTCTATTCCAGCATGACTGTGCCTCAGTACACAAAACAGGGTCCATAAAGGCTTGGTTGGGTGTTGAAGTTTGGTGTGAACTCTGGGCTGCACAGAGCCCTGACAGCAACCCCACCAAACACCTTTGGGATTAACTAGAAAGTAGATTATAAACCAGGTCCTCTCTGTCAGCATAAGTGTCTGACCTCACAAATGATCCTTTCCCACAGTCACACAGCATAATCTCATAAAAAATCCTTCCCAGAAGAGTGGACGCTGTTATAGCTGTAAAGTGAGGACCAACTCCATACCTAAGCATCTTGAATGGGATGTCATTACAGCTCCTGTAGGTGTACTGTGTAGGTGTCCCAACACTTTTGTTCATATAATGTAGCTTTTTCACAAATGTTCAGAAAGATACCACTTTCTCAGAGAGAGATGGCGCAGAAGAGCGTGATGAGGGCGTGCAAACTCCTCATTCTCTCCACCACACTTGATTATTAGTTTTATCTTTATGCCAGAAGCTTGTGGTCAGGGGTGTGTCATCCACATAGCCCACATTTTCTCTACAGCACAGCCACTGAGCCATTACAGCCCCACCAATTCTGTCCAGCCATGGAGCAGTGTTTACAGATTCTTGCTTTTTTATATAACACAGAAGATTGCAGCTTATTTCCAGAAATCCTGTCTGCTGTCTGTCTAGCACTTTGTAAAAAGAAATGCAGCAAGACTGGTAATATTTTATTTGGATTGTCTGCTTTGGACACTCTTCAAACATGAAGACACTTACAGACTGTCAGGAAGAAGTCTGTTAAGAAGTCTGTTCTCTGCTTGTTTATATATCTTCAGCAGAACGTAAAGGTAATTAGTACAAACTGGGGGGTCCAAATAAAGTGAAAGCAAAAAGTTCAACACGATCTATACAGGTTTGTTGCGTGTTTCTTCCCTTGTGCTGAGGCTGCACGCTGTGGCTCTGAACGAGCCTCGCAGCTGTCTGAGCTGTCTACTGCTACTGGACATCTGCATTCATTCCCATTTGTTTACAAATCATATGTTTATTAGCTACCCTATCAGACAAGTAAAACCTCCAATGTGCTGCCCAGTCCCATGTTTGTTTACCTGTAAACCTAACTGGCTAGTCTAAAATCCTAGGCTACAATAATGTAATAATGTACTATGACCTCATTATTATGAAGAAGCAACTTTTATTTTTCACTACACATTACAGTTATGTGAAATTCTTTTCTTTGTAGATCCCAGCTTGTTAGAGGTGTGGGATCAGAGCGCAGGATCAGCCACGATACAGTGCCCCAGGGCCCCAAAGGTGGTAGCTTGGCATTGCTGGGACTACCACTGATTCACTAAGGCCCTATATTATTATATTAATATAATAATATTGTTATTATTATAATTATTATAAGATCATTTTTATTTTATTTTCATTTATTATTCTTTTTTTAAAGGTTAATCCATCACTGGATCAGGAGAAGGTATTATCCTTTTTGGTTGCATAGTTTTTTTTGTTTTTTTTAAATTAAATTAGCATTTTTCAATTTCCATTCCACAGATAAGTTCAGCTAATCATCATCCAAAATGAACATAGGTTGAATGCAACAAGTATTGTCTTGACCAACTCATAAAAATCATAAAAAGTCAGGCATAAAAGTTCAGACGAAGCAAGAAATTCACTATTAGCTGTCGAACTGAGCACAGTAGGTATAGTACAGGAATTCTGTACTCACTGGTTTAGACATTCTGGCACTTTAGACATTCTGGCACTTTAGAAAGTTTTTCTGTGCAGCTACCATCAAATGTTACTGACATTAGCTAGTTATATTCATTAAAAATCTGCACTTTCCAGTGTACCCAGGCATAAAGGTTAGCTTGCATACATGCAAGATGAATCCGTGTGGTTGCACAGAAACATGTAGATGTTTTACTATGAAGTTAGTTTGAGGTAAAATATTCATTTCATTATCTTAACTGCTTATTCCTGAGGTAAAATATCTTGTCTGAAAACATTTTAAAAAATGTAAAAATGTTAAATATACTTTACTTCAAACATTGAGGTTTAAAAAAAACCTACTGAAAAGCATTTATGATCATAATGTAGTCTCCCGTGACCCTGAAAAGGAATAAAAAAAAAGATTTAACAGACTCTATGTCTTCCTCTTAAACTAAATGACACAATTTAATAGTTATTTAATGAGATGAACCGCTTCATAAGCCTGAATATTATAAAATCAAACAGCATTTGTGCTCATAGAATAAGTTTCTATCTGCATTATTTTTCTATCTGCATATTTAACTATTTAAAAATCTACTTTCTAAATATCTCGGAATTTCAATTTTGTAGGTTTGAAGTAACCTAAACATTGTTGAGCTGTAAATATACATTTCAAGATTTTTGAGTTTTGCTAGGTGGAATGTCAAAGGTCGCAGTAGTCAGTAAGGTACATTATCATTAACAAACTACAAACTCTACAAAACCCAACAACACTGGCCAAAGTTTAACTATAAGGTGTCTGTGTAGGAAATTCATGACGGCTTTGTGCTGCATTTTATGTTGCGCAATTTTAGTCAGTGTTCTCAGTGCATATTTCTGATCCTGCCATTCATTTCTCATCCATGCATGCTGATTAATCTGCATAGAAAATACTGTTTTACTGTTGGCCACACCATTCCTCCAATGGGATTTGGAAGTACGTAGTTACTAGTGGGATTCGTAAGAACGTAGTGATAGTTACAATCATACAATGAAGTGCATTATGCTTTAAAGTAACTAGACAGTAAGGGGTAAGATTTGAAAATTTCTCTGGTAGTTGAATCTATTAAAAGAAAATAAGATGGGCTCCTGTCCTACCTTTGACTCAATATATCATGAAAGGGTTTTTAGTAGTCTTTATGAGAGCTTGGAACAATCAGAAGTGTCTAAAATAAACTATTTTTCACTGGTTTTGGTCCTTGAAAATGTACATAAACTTTCTAAACTCATAATTTCACATGCAGTAGACAGGAATCTCACAATATTTCCCAAATATAGAAAAATCTAGACCTAGAATATATAAAAATGTAGTATTTCTATAAAATACAAATTTATTTTATTAACTAGTCAAAAACTATCCATAAGCCTAAATGCTCAGCATCCAAAACATCTGCTCTCTGTAATTTTATAGTTCCCTGCGGCCTGCAGCATGGCATAGACATTGCATTTGCCATCT
This sequence comes from Hassar affinis, assembly GCA_025674545.1. Classification (NCBI taxonomy): domain Eukaryota; kingdom Metazoa; phylum Chordata; class Actinopteri; order Siluriformes; family Doradidae; genus Hassar; species Hassar affinis. The sequence continues at coordinate 8,800,912 of JAOVYV010000040.1, read as the reverse complement.
GTCTTGCTTATTGAGATGCCTTCTGGTTTTTCCTGTCATATGGCGGGTTTGCTGATCTGTGTCCGCTACGCCACAGTGCTCAGAGGATTCAGGAGTGGGAGACTGGAAAGCAGAGTCCAGCCGGGGCAGGGAATTTGATCCTCAGAGTGTAGAGCGTCACAGTGGACACCCAGAGAGCAAGAGCTTACAATGGAGCCTCTCAGCACACACACACAGAAGAGTGAGAGAAAGAGAGAGAGAGAGAAAGAAAGAGAGAGAGAGAAGTTGGAGACCAGCTGGGAGGAAGCCTTTTATAAAATATATATTATACACATAAGGGAATGCCTGGCTCAGTGTCAGTTAACATATGGCACAGAGGAAGAGATATAGCAAGGAAGAAATTTTCTTGAGAGGCTTTTGTCATCACACAGGTGTCCAGAGGTGAAGGATAAGAGGTTACGAATAAGACAGGAAAGGTGCACACCTGGAGAATTAAAAAGGGAAAAAAGAGAGCAGAATAGAAGCAGTCATTACTCTCATAAGATCTGCTGATGTGTGACAGAAGGAAATGTTTTGTAAGGCCTTGTCGGACTATTCAGAGCAGATATAATGAAGTTCATTCTGTGGGTGTAAGGTCAGCCCTGTCACTGCTCACTGCACCACCATTAAAAACACACAGGTGCAAAAAGTATCACAACACTACTCTATATCCTTGGCTCCTAGATTCTTCCTGTAGACATGAAACTAAAGAGAGGCATTTATTTTCTCTTCTCCCATGAAGTCATCCCCATGATCACGACCCTGGCAAAGCTTTTCATTCAGATGAACTTAACAATGTGGTATAGAACAGAAAGTGGTCACTGGCCCTTCTCCAAAGCAGCTTTATGATAGTTGTGATGAAATTATACCCTTGATTAAAATGTACTTTTACATGTTCATGGGGTTTCACTTGTCATTCTTAGATTGGCCAAGTCCCACTGTGTGATTGACTGCAGCATCAGGGTTAAATTCAGCCAGATTTGACCCCTATCGTTTGTTGGAGCCTGACTCCAAGACTCATCTGTTGCACATCTGGCCACAATATGCCGCCCTGTTCAGGCTAAGCCACCGCAGTGTGAGCTGTCAGGGTACCTAGCATGACAACATTCCTGCTTCAATCCCTATTTCCACTACTCAGTCATGTCCTTTTCTCTCTCTCTCTCTCTCTCTCTCTCTCTCTCTCTCTCTCTCAGAGAGCATATGATGGTGGTAACCTGTGGTGAAAACTCAGCAGCACTAGGCAGAGATGCCACAGACTGTAGGAGCCAGGATGAACAGATGGCGCTTATCACCCACAATTACTGCATGTCATATTATGATGGAATTATGTATGATTATACAGAGGATTTGGCATATGCAGTATAATCAACCTGTTAGGTAGAACGAGCCATATGATATTAGAGCATCCTTAACTTGCTTAACACTGCTCTGTAAGTTGTGAATGCTATGGAAGCTTTGTTAAAGTTAAAACACTACAAGAGAAAACTGTTACACTTTCTCAACACTGTTGTCCATAAAATATGGGCTCAAACTCTGATGTCTGTGGCTGCCCTGTGCTTTATAGATGAGATGGAAAAAAAATAAATGAGGTGCTCAAACACTCTATCAGGACAAGGAGGCATCTATATATCAGCTTTTCAGTTGGGTTGCCTATCCATTCAAAAATCACCTTCTTTTACATTAGAGTTTAAGCAGCCTAGGCCTGTGTTTTGCAGGTAAGAGGCTAAATTTTGTTAAATCTGGCGTTTCAAAACAGCTTGCGTCAGCTAACTTCTATAAAGCTCTCTGTACGATCTGCTTCACAAGCACTTACTCAGTGTTACGTACCACTGATTCGTCCTGACACAGGAAATGAGGGGAATGTGGAGTGATGCAATAACTAAATCCCTTTCCATTCTCTGTGACGAGGTTTTACATCTTGTCTCCATTCAGTTCTTCAGATCTCCTGTGTTCCTCTCTTGAATCTTCAGAAAGTGTCTTGCCCTATAACACAAAGCAGAAGGCAGTCATAACTACAGTCCAAATTCTTCACATTCTTTCCATTTTCTGCAATTTCACATACACTAAACCAATTCAATGATGCTATGGTCTGGACCTGCAAAACTGCTTTTAATGTCTCTACAGCAGAGACAAAAAAAATAAACAGTCATGGTCCAAATCTAAGCAAGAGCTAAGAAGCCAAGCTGCACCGAAGGCAGAGGGACAGAGATGGATGTGGCACAGCTGGCATAAAGGGGAGGATTAGGATAAGGGAAATAAAAAGGGAAAGCGGGATGAGAATAAGAGGCTCAGCAGTGTTAGCCCAGGGTTGAAATTACATGCTTCAGATGAGTCCAGTGTCTCCTGCTGGGCTGAGGCAAGAAGAGAGATGTCCAACAATGATGCCTTAAATAAAAAATGTATATAAATAATATAAATCTTAGGCACCCTATTGTTTTTAGGTAATGCTTTTGTTATTGATGAGGGGCAGTACAGACGTTCGGTGGGTAGCACTGTTGACTCACAGCAAGAAGGTCCTGGGTTCGATCCCCAGATGGAGTGGTCTAGGTCCTTTCTCTGTGGAGTCTGCATGTTCTCTGGGTACTCCGGTTTCCTCCCACAGTCCAAAGACATGTATGTTACGTTAATTAGTGTCTCTAAAGTGCCCCTAGTGTGGACTCTGCATGTCCTCCCTGTGTCTGTGTGGGTTTACTCCAGGAACTTCAGTTTCCTCCCACAGTCAAAAGACATGCAAGTTAGATGAATTGGACATTGGATACGACTGTGCTTGAAAGTTGAACTTGTGGACTGATGAAATAACTGCGATGTAACCTTGTGCTTGTCATGTGCAAACAAATTGTTATTGATGGGTTTTTTTTGTTCTGCATTATTGAGTCAGTGCAAACACAAAAATGTTACATTTTGTTACACAAAAATGGTCGTATGCCAGTAATGAAAGCTACCCATTACATAACAGAGCACTTTTCAGACAAAAAGACATAATGAAGGCTGCTGGGTATAGCATGCAAAAGAAAGAAGTAAGTGTGACAGTCAAAGTCTCCAGAAGAGCTGTGGCAGATTTCCTTGTCATGTTTAGAGGTGTGGAGAAATATTGCTTTAGTTCAGAAAGACTGAAGCAATGTGTTTCAGTACTTTCATTACAACCAGTAAGAGCAGAGTGTGAAGGCTCAATTAGCAGGGTAAGAGCACAGGTTTGCTCAAAATATTGCAATGCACACA
>JAOVYV010000040.1:8717237-8737379 GCA_025674545.1 Hassar affinis | reverse complement strand
CACACAAAAACACATCACTCTCTCTCTCTCTCTCTCTCTCTCTCTCACACACACACACACACACACAAACACATCGCTCTCTCTCTCTCTCTCTCTCTCACACACACACACACACACAAACACATCGCTCTCTCTCTCTCTCTCTCTCACACACACACACACACACACACAAACACATCACTCTCTCTCTCTGTCTCTCTCACACAGACACACACAAACACATCTCTCTCTCTCTCGCTCACACACACACACACACACACATACACACACAATAGTAGCTACACATTCTGGCAGGTAACAGGGTGGACTATAGAAATCTGAGGTTCTTTGTTTGTACAGAAAATGATTGTGGTGATTATATTTCTGTGCTGTCTCAAAGAGGTGTTTACAGAAAAATGATTAATTTGATTATTAATGATTAAAGTGCTGTTGCATTAAAATGTAGTCAAATACCTGAAAATACAGCAACAACAAATCACTAAAAGTTATGTCTAAACATTTAGAACAATAGAATAGAATAGAATAGAATAGAAGAGAATAGAATAGAAAAGAATAGAATAGAATACAGTAGAGTGGAATGAAATGGGACAGAATGGAACAGAGCAGAATAGAATTGAATAGAACAGAATTGAGTACAGTAGAGTAAAGTGGAATCAAATGGAACAGAGCAGAATAGAATAGAATACAATACAATGGAACAGAACTGAACAGAGTAAAGTAGATTGGAATAGAATATAATATAATACAGTAGAGTAGAGTGGAATGAAATCAAACAGAATGGAACAGAGCAGAATAGAATAGAACAGAACTGAACTGAGTAAAGTAGACTGGAATAGAATAGAATAGAATAGAACTGAATTGAGTACAGTAGAGTTGAGTGGAATGAAATCGAACAGAATGGAACAGAGCAGAATAGAATAGAATAGAATAGAATAGAATAGAATGGAACAGAACTGAACAGAGTAAAGTAGATTGGAATAGAATGGAATACACTAGAGTTGAGTGGAATGAAATGGAACAGAATGGAATAGAATAGAATAAAGTGGAATGAAATGGAACAGAACAAAATGGAATGAAATAAAATAGAATGGAACAGAACTGAACAGAGTAAAGTAGACTGGAATAGAATAGAATAGAATACACTAGAGTTGAGTGGAATGAAATGGAACAGAATGGAACAGAGCAGAATAGAATAGAATGGAACAGAACTGAACAGAGTAAAGTAGACTGGAAAAGTGGATTGAAATGGAACAGAACAAAGTAGAATAGAATAGAATAGAATAGAATAGAAGCTTAGTAATTGGGGCCATGCAGTTATTGGGAAAGTGATCCGCGGTCTGAAACAGCCCAGTAAAAGGCATCATTTTCCTGTAACAGCTAACCCTAAAGTGTTTTATTCCTCATCCTCTTCATTTCCCCTCGCCGTCTCCAACAGCAACAGTTCTGATTTATTAATCACTGCTATGTTGTAGTTTTTTTAAATCTAGTATTTCAGAGAAACCTTCAGTAAACTTATCTAACCCCGCCCCACATTCATGACTACACATTCTTCTTTATTAAATAACATCACATTTCTCTTCTGTTCATACAAGCAGCACTTCGGCACTTCCCTGGTGGTATATAGGGCTGTATAGAGACCCTTCTGTAATTAATAACAGTGGTGTGTGTGTAGACATTAGTGCGTAAACTTACATCCTCTCCCGAAAGAGATCATGATGTCGGCTACACCACTGGTGATGCGAGTGAACCTGAGAGGAGTGACGCGAGCCCAGACCTGCAGCGCTCTCTGGATGGAGTCGTCCACTTCGGCCACGGACATGTCGGGAGTGTAGTTCTCAATCCTAGCAGGGGAAAACACATCAGCTGCAATCTGGCTTATGCATGGAAGGATTTGCGGCGACGCCTTTACTGAGATCTCCGCCTTCTATAACACACGTGTTGTGGTTCTCACCTGTAGGTCAGCTGGTTCTTCTGCCATTTGGTGTCTGCGCCGAAGGTTGAGTACGCCGCCACATCGACAACTCCGCACCGTGGCTTCTTCATCATCTCCAGGGTGTGGGAGTCCAGCGTCCCTGTCACGGTGAGCCCAAAAAACTTCTGCATCTCGGATAGCTGGAGACTCATCTGACTGAACCTTCCTTTATTCGTGGATGAAGTGAGGTTGTAGAATTTCTTCAGGTAAGCCTGGACAAGAGAGATGAACTTAATGTTAGTTCAGGGTTGGGAACACATACCTGGATATTGTGGAATGTAAAATAAAGAGACGTTACCTCTGCAAAAGCATCGTCTCGCTCTTCTTGCTTTGGTATCGGACTTGCCTGAGCGGCAATCACCAGAGCGACGAGAAAGCAGGCGGCGGAGTAAAGCTTCATGTTTGTCTGCTCCTGAAGGATCTTCTGAGCTTTGGTTTGAGCTCGGAGGCTGAGAGGTTTAAATACGCTCAGGTGCAGACATGTTGCACAACACATTTAATCACCGGCGTAATGGATCGTGCAGGAATAATCCGGATTTGACAGACATGTACACCCCCATCATACAACATCTCCCTTCTGTATTATTCTTTTAAATCCAATCTATTCTTTATAAATACTGGCATCAGGAGTATTTGTGAGCATTTGTGTAATTGGTAAAGTTAATGTAAGTGATCTAACAGGGGTACTGCCCCTCTTCATTGTTATTGCTTTGATATTTAAATGAAGTGTTACTGAATTTAGTCTCTACATTATTTACTGCACAATGCTGAAAAAAATCGGGTTGGTGTCGTGGGTCTGGATAAGTTTTGCATTTCTGTTCAGTTTGTATCAATAACATTGAAGGGTATGATGAGTAAAAATGTTGTTCCCATAAATCAAGAATTTCGTTTCTTTTTCTTTGATTATTTTTAATCAATTAATAATTTTGTTAATAAAGCTCTAGTTACATTGTGTGAAACTGATTTTACACCAATACTACTACTACTACTATTACTACACACACACACACATATACACAGACACACCTACACACATACACACAGGCACACAGACACACACACAGACATACATACACACACATACACACAGGCACACAGACACACACACAGACATACATACACACACATACACACATACACACAGACACACATACACACACACAGACACACATACACACACACACACACACATACACACACACACACACACACGTACACACGTACACACGTACACACGTACACACGTACACACGTACACACGTACACACATACACACATACACACATACACACATACACACATACACACATACACTAAGGAACATATCAGATACTCACTTGTTGGCTTGGCCTTCCTATGAGCAGAGTGCAAGGCTCTGATCTGCTGGCAGGTAGTATTCAGCCAGTGAGCCAGACCTGGCTGCTCACTACTGCTATAATCACAAACATACATGCATCTTAATATTTAACCAGAGAAAAGGTGAAATCCTTTGGCATATTTACTGTAAACACCTGAGTCAGAAACACAATATATGATGAAACAATAATGGAAGAGTATACTGTCTTAGTTTGTTTTGACACAACAAAACAGGCGTAACAGGCAAGGCATTACAACCAATAACTATGACTAATTTGTCAAAGCAATGGTTAAAATACTGAACAGTACTGAACAAATTCAGAGTAACTCTGAATAATAATCACTGCAAGTTTGTAAGCGAGTACCTGCTGGCGCTCTTAGTGAGGGGCAGGAGAGGGATGACGGTGTTACTGAGACACTCACAGAGTGGACACAAGTACTCCCCATTCTCTACATCATAACTGGTATGCACACGCAGTCTCTGCTGTCTGCGGTGCTCCTTAGCCTGCACTGCCTCAAAGTACCTGCAGGGAAAACATGAAAGTTAAGAGTCCATTAACTGACTTACTGGCAAAATCCCATTAATTCCATTAAAAAAAGGGCAGCTAGCTAGCTTTGTATAGACCTATAGAGCAAAGTGGCCTAAACACATGACTGTACAGCTGATTCAGTTCAAGTAAGCAGTGACAACAAATTGATCCATTCAGTTGTTAATCCTGAAATGGACTGATCTGGAAACTCCATATATTTCTTGTGAAGCTCTCTGAGGTAACATTATTATTCAGGAGGTATATACTGTTGGACAGAGCTCCCCTCCATCCAGGAAATGGCGACATACAAAAAGTATGTTTGATTAGGAAGCGCACAGCACAGGTGACATTATGTAAGTGACAGAATCCTCAACAACCAAGCATGGCTGATTACCTAGTGCATGTGATTCCTTTAGCTTTTGATACTCACTGCATTTACTCCTAAGGTCATATTTTTTTAATTGTTTGTTTTGCTTCCACATGAGGCACAATGCCTTTAAGAGCTTTGAAAATAACACCGGCTTGATCTAACATTAGCCATGTGCACAGAGAAATTTGGTTTTTGTCTCAAAGATCTGCTCAGGTCTACTGGTTGGATAAAAGAAATATCTACAGATCTCATGTGCAAGCCAAAAAACCATCCCATTTCGATCTATAGCTGATCAATTACTATACGTCCATGAAGAATATTCTGTACATCACAACAGCGCAGGTTTTTAGCTTCGATTAGTTTTCTGAGATCTACTCTGATATTATGTACTGATAAGGGTGATGATCATCCAGACTGATTAACATCGGCTAATTTATTATAACATAAGTTATATAAAGCACTCACAGTTCTATAACTGTGAACAGTAATATAATAGTTCATGCACCATAGTTTTCCATCAAATGCAGGTCATGTCACTTACTAGAAATAAACTGAGACACTCTCTTGGTTCTTTTCCAGTACTAAAAATTAAAGCACTGCTTTTTTTTTTTTGTTCAAAATCAAAACTCAATGTAACTTTTTGCTCATAATTGCTGTTAGATGCTGTTTCTATTGCCTACATCAGCAAACATCAAAGTGGCAAACCTTTATATGGTATTAAGAATATTAAGATTAAGATTAAGAAGTATTACCTCTGCCAGCAGTGAGAGTGCATGATGTGGCCACAGCTGCCGGTATGGGTACCAAAGGACAGGTCAGGGTGCATGAACAGGGCATCATAGCTCTCTGTAACACACAACAGAATTAAGCACACTGCATACTCAAGCCTATCCAATTACTTCCACAGTGTAAACTGTAAATCAGAACCTTACCTGGCTTGTGTGGGGGTCTTTTGCGGTTCTTGGACATGACTGTAGAGCGCTGCACAAAGGCAGCGAGCACCATGGCCCTACCATTAGGTCTGATCTCTTGTTCTTCTTGACACAGGATGCACGTGACCACCTGCCTCCTCTCTCCTCCTCTGGCACGCCAACGCCGAGGTCCCACACACACCAGAGCACTGTCACATGAACTGGGGCTGCACCAAGCAGAGGTGGACAGTTATAAATGTTTTATTATGTTAAAGTCCCCCAGAAATTGCTAAAAATGGCCGAGGATCTTCTCAACTCATTAGCCCAGCAGAAATGAATATGCAAGATGAAGCGATTATGAATGGAAATTTGTTATGTGAAGGTCACCACTGCAGGCATGAACCTCACACACAGAGGCCAAAGAACAGCAATTTACTCAACCAAATTGAGGAACTGTTGATGCATTGTAATGGTAAGTCAATAAGCTGTGGTTACTGGTGTTAAAAGTACTAAAGTGATTTCATATTGAGAATATAAAAATACAAGCTGTCTTGAAAAACAGCCTGTGCTTAAAGTGGGTCACTATGAGCATGGTTAAGTACCTGTGATCTGCTGATGTAGAGGCAGAGGCATCCAGGTCCTCTAAACTCTGCTGAAACAGCTCTTTGTTCTCATTGATAAAGTGTCTCTGCATCTCAGACATCTGAGCCATGATCTTCTCCCTTCGCAGTCTAGCCATTTCTGCCTTCCTCTTTCTCTCCGCTTTGTCTTTGTCCCGCACAGTCTGCAAGACACAAACATGCACGCATAAACACACACCTAGATATAAGCGCTTCAGCACACTAAAGGATAATAGTCAACGTGTCAGGGGGTTAGAAAGCTGCTCAGTGACTGACCTCTTCTTGGCAGTGCCCTGTTCCTTCACTGGAAGGTCCAGCAGCTGTGCGCTCACGCACAGTTTTAATGCTAACCACCATCTGTGCAAAAACAGATACACAATTTAGGAAAATACTTTTAACAGAAAATGATAGAGCAGTGCAGTTAGAACATACACATGCAATATAACGTGTATACTAATTATATACATAACTATTTTACTATTCATATTTAAATTTGCACATTTCTCTTCAAAATACATTCTACAATAGATAATCAGAGCAGTAATAATTCCCTGTAATAATACACAACATTTAAAATAATATACACAATCATAACGCAGCCTGTGTTTATCAAACGATGAAGCATTAAGACAGCATAAATTAGCATGAAGAGCAAAATTTATATTCTGTATTATTCACACCATAACAGCAGGTGAGGAGTTGAAGTTTAATTTCATAGTAATTATAAATTACGAAAATAATAATCCAATCAATGTATTAATATACTGTATCTGAATGGGAAAAAATTTATATGAATCAATGACAACAGTTGTCTGAGCTCGTAACAAAAGTTACTGAGCTACAGTAGGTAAAGTAGCATTAGATTCTTCACATAACATGAACATGCTATTTCATACACTCTTAATGCCACCTACAGATGATTAGAGACAAAACCACTTTACGACACTGAAGCATTCCTTTCTCTAAGATAAGAATGGTGCTGCTTTGCCCGCAGGCCACACCGACTTGTGCTTGGATGTCTTGATGATGCAGAACCACTTTAAATTCATGGTAACAATGCTTAGCTTTGGTATGGTGCACCCACCTTCACAGTGAGCACATTGCCCGAATACTGATCATCTGTAGCTGCCCTAATACAAAATGTGTCATGGATTAGGGGTGGGCGATATATATCGTTTAGGATAATATCGTCATTGTTGTTTATTACGTTATCGATTGTGCAAATGACTAAAACAACTGAACACACACGCTGAAACCAGGTTGAACCCCGACACATTCACTGAACAAGAGCTGCGTAACTTGCGTGCAGCAGCTCAACGCAGCATGCCTAGGTGGTCACATGATCCGTCACCGGCACGTTCCCGGCAGGTTAGCGTGCCTCTAAACATTTCAAAGACAAGATGGACACACCACCCGCAGATGCTCCAGTTTTTTTTTTTGTGTTTTTTTTTTGGATTTTTCCCCAATTTTCTCGTCTCCAATTCCCGCCCATCAGTACTCCCCCCCCCATGTCACACGACGAGCTGGCAGCCAGGGAGGGCCAGGCCATCACGTGCTTCCTCCAAAACACGTTACGTAAGCCGCTGCATCTTTTCGAACTGCTGCTCATGCAACTTTCGGGAAAGCGCTCCCGCCCACCGTTTGTATGCATTAGCCCGTGACTGGACAGTGTCTGATTGACATGGGGAGAGCGTATGCTGCCCCTCCCACCCTGAGAGCACGGCTCTCTGAGCCCTCGGCTACAGGCAGCTATAGCTATAACTGGCGATCTCCGGGTGATCGGGCGAATGCGTTGCAATGCTGGACAGAACTTGAAGTTAGTCATTGTTCTCTATGACTCTAAGTTAGATTTGTCTGTGTGCAATATTTTGGTATGGTATACCAATGGTGTTTATTACTTTTATTGTATGCTCTTGCAGACAACTACAAATAAAGAAGAGCATTTTTTCCTTTAAAACATTGTCATTATTATCATCCATGAGAAACAATTAAAGAAATATAATTCATGCTGATAAACACACATTTAAAAGAATATGGTATAAATATGCTTATCGTCAAAATGCCCCAAAATGTCGAGATATTATTTTTTGTCCATATCGCACACCCCTATCATGGACACACTCAAGATTTCACATAGAGAGAGTAATGCAAATTAGCAGACATAATCAAGATGTAATTTTACTTTAAGGATCCAGCGAATCATGTCTTTGTGCACTTCCAAGTGCGAAGCACTCTGCAAGGTCTCCAACAGGGCCAGGATACTCGGAGTATTGCTGGGGGCTTCGCCGGGACCTGTCGCATGAGAGCCACAGATTTAACTATAGGCTTGAGACTTTATATTGTGCGAGAAGATACAGAAAACTTACGGGAGATTTTGAGGGTGAAGTTAAAGGTAACATCATTGTCATCCCCACTGCTCTCTAACTGTTGCTGCTCCTCCAGCAGAGCCATGCCGATCAAGTGCAGCACCTGCAGCATCGCACACACACACACACACACACAAAGAACTGTGAATGCTGCTCAACCATTAAATGTACTGCAGACCAGTACAACAGATGCTCATGAACTCAAAATAGTAAGTGCAAGATTGCTGAATTTACTACACCGTATTAGGCTAGGGCGTTTAGCATGGTATTTCAGTATACTAGGGTATTTAAAAATACGAACAGCATGATTTTCAGTAGTCATAAACACATATGCTCGTCCTTCTATTAAACCGAAATACGGAAATGCTGTGTTGAGGTGCTGTACGTAGTGCACAGGACACACCACCAGAGGTCAGGCTACAGGTAAGGCAGTTCACAACAGTGCCCAGCTTAAATTTCAATCTGATTGCTGTGAAGACAACCTTTTTGAACTGTGCTGTAGTTCTTCTGCAAGGAACTGATAAGTTTCGTTATGATGCGTAATCTTATGCTTGTCTGAGCATGTCGCCTCTTTTGGCTTCAACTGACAATGGTATCCTAGCTGAAGAGGTCGGAGGATATGTGTGTTGAGACTGTAGGTAACACCTGTGCAAGTGTTGTTTTGAATACATGAGCCAACTTAGTTCAACAAACTGAGCTTTTACTTACTGTCATCCTGTAGTGGGATGCACTTACAAGAACTAGACTGTGTGTAGGTGTGTCTGAGCACACAATCTTCTTCCGCAGTGAAATTAGCCACCTGCTACTGTTTGATTGCCTTGGCTTGCATCCATGAAATCTTGTGTGCTGCGTATTCAGCCTGTCTAAGAGTTATGCACCTAGGAGGGTCCCTAAGATTTCCACCAGGTATTTCACACATGGTTTTTAATTCTTTAACAAGGAGATTCCCCAACATCCACACTTTGTCATTTCTGTTCTATAGGTCTCCTAGCTAATCAATTAAATATAACTAGATATAGAATCATGAAAATATTGTCATATAGAACTCCATCTTCCATCAATAGCAGTTCAGCTTTTACATTTTTTTTTCTTCTTTACATGATTAGCATCATTCAATTTTATTTTTATTTCTAAAGTGCATTTAACAAAAGGTCATTGCCTCAAAGCAGGCAATCAAGCAGCATCATATGCTGTATACCACAGTGAAATGGCAGGATAGTATGATGGTATGAAAAAAACAGATACCGCCAAAGCCTACAGTGAATCATGTCATTTCAACAAAACATACAAACATTTACCCTCTGGAGCATGGACTCAGACCAGTGCCCTCCGCTAGGCTCCACAGCCCACTGTAGCACAGCTCCCAGCATGCCAAGCAACACGTCACACTGCAGAATGTTTACCAAGCTGGCAAACAATGGGCAAAATGGAGGCAGGGCTGGTGGAGGCAAAGCTGCAACACACAGACACTCACTTCACCAATCTACAGAAAACTGACCAATAATTTTCAGTTTTGATTACACTCACTGAAGAAATAACTTACCCGAGTCCTCTCCATTCTGTCTCTTAAGCTTTCGCTGAGCTTCCTCTGCCTGTATCAAAGACATCACAAAAGTGTAAGCCCTGTGTACACCTGGTATTAACATTCATCTTGCAGAACACAAGCAGTCAGCAATCCTTCACACCTGGCCTTGTCATGTGTCTCAAACCCATCTTTACTGACCACACGTGCCAAGCTGGAGTCACACTAGACTTTAGCTGTTCGTTAAATAGGGGCCGAAGGAGGTAGCCTTAGAAGTTTTACAGTGAGCTAACATCTTATGACTTGGCTGGTGATGGACTGGTGAGAATGCGGAAACACTGGAGAGTACTACTAGCTTGGTTTTTTTGCTTTGGAGGGGAAGAAGGGCTATGAAAAGGAAATGGTAAATTAAAGTAAATCCTACAAATGTATTGCCATTTACTGGAATCTACTTCATTTGTTGAACCAGTTGCTTAGAAACCAGCTAACTTTCCAAACCATAAACAGCTGTTACAGGAAAAAAAACTGCCTTGTGTTTATGTACCATTTCATAATCCGGTCAGTACATGTTATATAAAATGTCATGTTTACACATACGTCTATAATAAGCATGCATTTTGGTTCTAGAGGGCTGCTGCATAAAGCCCCACCCCTTCAGGTCACTTCAGTCAAAAGTTCACAAATTTGAACTCAAAATTCATATGCCCCAAATGCCTGCTCCTCAGTTTCTCTTCATGGTGAATTCCATTTAAATGAATTCATATAATTTTACTGGTGTAGTGTGTGTGTATACTATAGTATACACTATGAAAAGTCTATGAAATTTTAAACAAAGAAAACCGTTTTATAGAATGCAAATGAAATTTGCTTTATTCAATCATGCACTTAAAATATTTACCATCATGATTCAATAACTTTTGCTGAATTCTATCTAAATTAAATATTTCAATATTCAATTGTCATTTGACATATTTGTGGTGATCACCCAACAAACACCACGCTTACATTTGCAGATCAAGATTACCAAAGTACCTTGGACTGATCAGCTCTGGAGTAATGGTGGAAATAGAGGTTGAACTGTTTGGCACATTCTGAGCGGAGTTCATACAGTCCTCTGCCAGTCACTCCTGGCTTCCTGTTAAACACAGGGAATGCAAAATTTAAATCAGTTCTAAATAAAAGTTTTCTTTAAAATACGGCATCAAGTCTAGACAGAGAATGAGACGGACACTTACTTAAACAGTGCAACACTATCAATGACTTTCTCCATTCCCGTCTCTTTATTCTCCTAAAGGCAAAACAAACAGACTTATGGAGCCTTTCCAACACATTACATAACAAGCCATTCACTATAATACAACTCAATTGCAACACATAAAATAAATCCATAGCTAACTGAATAATTCCATGAGCAAGTCTACTTACATTTTCAGGCAAGGCTTTGACCAGCTCACTGTGAGCCATGGGACGAATACAAAGCTGATGAATGATCTCTCTCTTTAGTTCATCAAAGCTATCTACATGCCCAATGCCTGGTGTGAACCGCTCACCTAAAATACACACACATAGCAACAGTACATAGAGATATTAGGCACAAATACCTTACTATGAATTATTAAAAATATACTGCACAACATTAAAATGCCCTATTCCAAGTCATTAATTTGCTCCAGAATAGTCTGCACTCACCCACAACCATTATAATGAGGTGAAGCATCTCTTCAATTAAAGTGCTGTTCTGCTGGACTACATCCTGCCACATAAAATGACCAATAAACCGTGAGAAGCACTAAGAACTTCAAGAAAGTCAAGAATCACACAAGACATATATCACACACCTTGTTAGCATTCTCTCTGCTGTATCTTTTCCTGCAGTCTGCTGAACTGAAGATATGAAAGAGCTCAAATCGACTGAGCACAATCATCAGAAAGTGGTTGGGATCCATCATGGAGGCCCCCGCCTACTCACAGTACAGCATAATCAGGAAATCAGGCCACAGCATGTTTTCACTAGACATTCCCTTACCCCCGAAGGCCAATAGTATGTATAAGAAGATAAAAAAAAAATGCCAACCTGAAGCATCATGAGGTCCTTATCAAACATCTCAAGCCTGCACTTTACATTGTGGTAGTAGTAGATCTGTTAAACAGGGGTTTGATTAGTGTTTCATGTTTTATAGTGCTAAACAATACAAATACCAGAGTTAATTTGTTTTCGGTTCAAGTTTACCTGATTGACTAATGAGAAGCCGTTTCTCCTCCACATCCCAGCATGCACCTGTGCACAGAGTACCAGGCAGCGAAGTGGGTGCTCAATCACCATGGGGGGACTCAGTTCACACTACGGAAAAGGGCACGTGACATTTGTTGGAACAAAAATTCAGTCCAAAAACATAGAAAAAAAATAACCAACACATACATTATGACTTACCAGAGGTAGCTGTTCAGGGAACCTGTAAGCCACTTCTGTTTTGCTAAGGAGAGCATGAAGCCCTTCATTAAAAACAAAAAAGAAAAGGCAGAAGTTATAGATAAATTCTCAGTTTCAGGAAGATAATATACACTTCTGATAAACTTGGAACATTCTCTGTCTCCTACCTGCCAGCAATCTAGATACAGGTAAATGAATGCTGACTTTCTCCTGTGAGACACAGTAGCGAATGGTGTCCACCGAGTGGCCACACATACTAAGAGTGATGGGCTGCTCTCCGTCAGCAAAACCGCTGTGGCAGTGAGTCAGAATTGTTAGGCACTTCTTATAGGCTTCAATTAGCACCTGCTCCTGTAAATATACAGCAAACACAGGGTTCAACGTGGACACTTGGTTCATGGAGTTGCTCGTTTAATACAGTCGCTGTTTTGTGTCTGTTTCTGGGCTATGTGCTATACTATCCTGGAGTCCCATCAGCTACCTGTTTTGAAATATAAGTTGTATGAATATTCTATACTGTCAGACCTCTTTTATAGTGACACTTGCTATTAGTTGGCAATCAACACCGAACAAATCCCCCATATACAGCTGTTGTGCTTGTCAAGGTTCTTCTTCATGTAGATTTTGTTATTCTGTCCACTTCCTGTATGCAAATCTTTCTCTCTTCTTTTTTCAAGGCTTCCATATATAGACTCAAAGATACAACCACACTCACATCTCTGGCCTTCAAGAAGCTCCTACTCAGAGTACTGTATCCATACAACTCAAAGACAAAAGTCACGTGATCTACAGACAGATCTTGTTGTTTTTAGTTACTGCAGGAATAATAATCGCATTTACTGCTACAGTAGTACACAAGAACTCCTGTAGAGAGAGCACATATTGTAATATACTAACTTTGGTGAGTGCGTTATTACTTACATCACTGGCACACCATTCTTGCATCATTGAGATGATGTGTGTGAGCTTCATCTGTAACGTGAAGGCTGCCTCCCACTCTGGTTCCATCTCTATGTGTTGGCCCACCTGTCGCACTACTGGGTCCATACCCTGCCGAATTCACAAAACCCAATACACATTATTATACTGTTATACGTGGTCATTTTATATCCTACATGATCGTAATGATATCTGCATGTCAACATGGCTTACACAAACATATGTGATTACCTGCATGCACTTGAGCAGCTCCAAGAACGCATCAAGTCCTTCCAGAAACTTCTCCCTGAGTTTGTCTGTCCACTCTGTAGGACGGCTAATCAGGACATACCTGGGGGAAAAACATTTGGACAGTAAAGCATTGTGAGACAAAAAAATCAGCCATGCAGATGTAAACCTGTACACACACAAGCTGTAGGAAATACAATACATATACAGTATTCAGAACTCCTTCATTAAATTCTAATGATATTCTCCAGACAAGTCTAAGAGATTTTACTCTTTTCCAGCCTTACTTGAGGTCTCCTATAAGACTCTGGACCCTGCGGAATTTGAAGGCCTGTTGTGCTGTGTAGCGTTCAAACTGAAACCGTCCCTGCAGGTCCCGATGTCTCAGGTGATCGACAAATGTGCGGATTATTGTGGTCATCAGGTTCTCCTCTGTGATCAGCATCCGTGCCTATGACAAGGGCAATAACGCTATCAGTACGTCTAACAGTGATCCGGTTAGCATTTTGTTATAATTCCAATAATGACCCTTCTTTTATAATTAATGTTTTTTTCTAAATAGTGAATAAACTACCTTGCTACTAGATCTTCAATCATTCTATTAAGCTGTATATTGACTACACAACTGGAAAAAAACCAACATGAACCTCTTGACCCAAGTTAATCTAAGCAGTTTTACCCTGGTGTTACCCAACATGTACATAATCCCAGAGATACTGCATATTTGTTATATTATTTGGGACACAAATATATTTCATCCCATTAAAAAATATATATATATTATTTATCTATACTGAGAAATCATCATGTCTTGTTTCTGAATTAGAGGTGGCCACAATGCAGCCTGGTGTTACTAGGAGGAGAGAGGAGACAGGTGGAATAGCAGATCAGATGAAACAATATAATGAGAGCTGGGTGGAGCTTGTAAAATGTCCATTCCTATTAATACTTAAACATTAATTACTCGGCAAGTTTGACTGCTAGCCTGTAACATCCAGCTGTAGGAAAGCTGTCAGGCTGTGCAGTGTTACTTGTCAGCTAATGTAAAATTCACATAAAACAGCTGCTGAGTATCTCCTCTCTGCTTCTTTGCACTTCTTGGGCAGAGAATAAATCTTACTCAAAATCCAACTACTCATAATAAAACAGTGTAGTCATACAACGTGTTTCCAAGCAACGGAATGTGACTGATAATGGTAACCTCATGTCGCCAACGGCACCTTGAATGCTCTTTCAGCCACTCCAGTCTGCTTATAATCGAGACCCATGCTCTCTAACCAAATTGCACTCATCAATCAGTGAGAACCCCCACCAGGGTTATCTTTATATGTGTGGGAAACACAGACTCTACAGAATTAATGAATAAAGCAAGCAGGAATAACACTAGCATGTTTTAAGGCATCTTCACGGCAGCAGTCTCTTCTTGTACTCACCAGTGAAGGCACGGTGAAAATTTGCACTGACAGGTCGGTAACGGAGAACTCCCTGTCATGATCATCCTTCACGTAGTCGCTCTGCAAGCGCTCATAGTTCTGCCAGCAGCAGCAGGGCAGGCGGCAGAGAGGAGAGAGGCAGAAGAGAGAGAACGAGTGTATGGGGTTGAGGTACTCACCAAGGTGGGGACGGTGAAGAGTTGCACAGACAGAGAGGTCACTGACACTAAGCGCTCGTGATCATCCTCCATAAAATCTGTCTGGAGGCGCTGGTAATTCTATGACAAGGGAAAAGGGATGGGGGCACGTTCATCTTCCGGGTCAGAGGTCAGGGGACACCTCACCCTTCACTTATACCAGGTGCTTACACCAGTGGTACAGACTACGATGCAGATGGAGAAGTGAAAGCTTCACGTAGAACTGCCAGAGGTATTATTTAAAATACAAACTACTTAAAAACCCACAGTTCAACAGAAATGTAAAACTGTCCTACTAAACTGACATGGGACAGCACACTCAAGTGGGAGATTATTTACATGCATGTATTCTATGCTTCTCCTTAAATTACACTAATTCTGAGGAACTTCTTACACTGTGCAGTTCTGTGACCTTTTGAGCAACAGGCTGACACAGAGATGCTAAACCTGAGCTGGTGGCGAACTACTACAGCCAGTAACCTTTCAAAAGGAACACTTAACTGAGCTACTGGTTCTCACGCAGTGAGCTTTTGATACATGGCAGTAGAAGGAAATGCACTGTGACGAGGTCCTGCAACAACATCCCTTGTCCATGTGCATAAGACGTTTTCCAGATCTTCACTTCTTACTTATTACTCACTCGGCTCATCAGGACAACCATTACATTAAATTACAAACAGCAAGTACAAAAACACTGTAGAACTGAAACACTACAGAGAAACAAATCATATCTTTAAAAATATAAATAAATAAGAAAGTTGGGACACTTTCTTAAAATGCAATAAAACAGAAATCTGTGATTTGTTAATTCACTTGAAGCTTTAACAAACAAAAGAACAAAGAAATGATTTTCAGTGTTTTCAATGTCAAATTTCATTCCATTTCTTAAATATAAACAAATTTAGAAACTGATGCCTGCAACACACTCAAAAAAAAACCCAATGGTACTCATTGGACTCATTTGAGCATAGAACACATTTCAATGTCATTTGGTCCATCTCAGAGGACTTAGGACACATAGAACTTGCCGGTGTTTCAGCGCAAAATTAATATACGGTTTCCTCTTTGGATAATACAGTTTCAGGTTGCATTTCTTGATGCAGCGACAGACTGTGTTAAGTGACAATGATTTCCCAATTACTCCATCAGGATAGCATGACGGTTTCTCAAATGATATCGCCTGAGGGCTCAATGGTCACACACATTCAGCAGTGGTTTCCTCCCTTGGCACACACCCAGATTTCCCCTGATTCCCTGAAACTTTTTATGATATGAACTGTAGATGGTGAAAGACCTAAAATCTTTGCAATCTTGTACTGAGAAACATTGTATTTGAACTGACAATTCTCTCATGAAATTTGGCTTGCTTGCAAAGACTCAATCTTGATGACCTCACCTGTTACCAGTTAAACTTCTAATTGTGGAACCTTCCAGTTTTACTTGTAGAACCTTTTCAGTCTTTTTTTTCCCTCTGTCACAATTTTTTTTTAATGTGTTGCAGCCATCACATTCTACTGTTTCTATATTTATAAAATACAATTAGACTTGTCCGTGAAAACCGAAAATGTTTTCTTCGTACTTCTATCAGTTAAATCAAAGCTTTTAGCTTTTATTGCATTTTTAGAAAGTGTCCCAACTTTTCTGGAAATGGGGTTTGTAGAATACGAAAAGAAGTTGCATGAAAACTGCTTTGCCTTTCAGACTGTCATATTTGCTTACAGTGCAATAAACAGACATAAGGACTAAATTTCTTACCTTTGCAAACTGAATAGCAAATAGCTTCTTATACTTCAAATCCATAAGCAGACTGCTCATGAACAGCTGGTGGTAAACATTCCTCGCCCCTAAAGCAAAAACAGTTTTCCATTTAAAACTCAAAAGGTAGGGAATTTACTACCAAATTATACTAATCATATAAAAGCTTTCGCACCTTTCCACATTTTGGAGTCACAGAGCATCAAAGTGTCAACAAGGGAGTTCTCTCCATCAGGGCCATTCTGTAGCCCAACCTGGCACAGAATCCTCCTCAGGGCATCTGGAATAAAAAAACAAAACAAAACAGGTTTATGGAAAATACTAAAGGTTCAATAAAGGTTTGAAATAAAGTTTCAAAATAAAGCTTCAGGGTATAAGGGAGAACAGGAGACTTAGCATGAGACAGAAACCTGAGTATCTGATGATATGGCCAAGCCAGGAGAGCGCTTTGAGAGCAAAACACTGGTGCGCTACAACTGATGAGTGCATGACCTGAACCCGCAGGGGCTTCGACTGGCGGCTTGTGTTTCGCTGCAGAAACATGAATTTTAGAGACCTTCCGTGCAAATAAATGACAGTATAGAAAAATGAACAGCCATGTGACCTGCAACACACAACAGTGGAGTAAATCATTTGAACAAACTTTAACATGCAACTTACCACAATAACAGACTTGGCCTGATCACAGAACTGAAAATCCCCATAACGTACAGACTTTCGCCCCTGAAAACACCACCACACAGTGAAAAACGTTCCGTTAAGAATGCAATTCGATTCAATAACATTTGTGTTCCACAGTGTGGAACAATTTCAGAAAAATGTTCAACATAAAAGTGTGAAGACTTTAAATATAAATGGATCAAAATTTGAAATTCATTGTGGAAAACATGAACACAGTGCCCTGTGGACTAAAGAGGAAAGGGACCATCCAGCTTGTTCTCAGTGCACAGTTCAACATCTAATGTGTTCTGTGTTCTTTTGTGAATGAAAAATGGGTTTGTGATTTGCATATCATTCCATTCTGTTTTTATTTACATTTTACACAGCGTCCCAACTATTTGGGTATTGGGGTTGAGTGATGCAGCCCTAGTGACAGTGCTGTAATATGGTCATGAATAGAAGGAGCTTACATCTCTGTCCACTGTAGTAGCAAAGCTGACCGCCTCTTTCTGTGTGCAGTTCACAGCTTTCTGTAGTGTGTATATAACCTGTTCATACGTGTGCACCTCATCGTTAAACAGCATGCAGTAATACGTGTCTCCACGTTCCCTGTAAGGGAAAACAAAAAAAAAATCACACAATAGCTTTTAGATTACCTGAATATTTTTAAAGCAGTCAGTGTCAGTGTCAGGATTAACTGATATATAAGAAAAAAACATAAACAGTGACAGCTCCATGTTTGCGTGTGTGTGTGTATACATACGGTGGTTCAAGGCCTAGAGGGAGCTCATCTTCCTTGTCCCACGTGAGCATATCAACAGCATATTTCAAGATGATAGAAAAGATATTATATGTACGAGCAATCATGTCTGCAGACAGACTGGCAAGTGGATCCTGTAACAACATTTCATCAGAAATCTTTTCAGTATCATCAAAAAATGAGCAGGTGGCAACAAAAATATCAAATATAGCAAATTCACAATGTAACAATGCAGGGGAAAAAGCAGGAGAAAAAAAGCAGAAGAAGGTCCTTGCTTTAACAAATTATATGAGGAGGAAAAAAAAGATTGCTAAAACTTTGCATTGTAAATTTCTACATTCAACTGACATTTTCAAAGCTACACTTATCAAAGGAGATCCCTATAACTGAGCCATGACTGCTGCAGAGGTAAGCTAAAAGAAAAAAAAAAGTCAGTCTGACCTCCTGGGTGGAGTCAGCAATGTTGGGCTCGTGTTTCTGACAGTAAGAGCCCTTCTTCCATGCTTCTGGATCTCCACAGTCACAGAACCCCCCACCCCCAGAGGTCGTCATCTAAAAAGAGAGAGAAGTGAGAGAGAGAAGTGAGAGAGAGAGAGAGAGAGAGAGAGAGAGAGAGAGAGAGAGAGAGAGAGAGAAAGTCATGTGTCAAGGACAGGTCTGGCTGGATCAGGACTCTCAAGGAATCAGACACACCTGGGTGCCATTTATGGCAGGGTCGCATTAACTGAATTAAGCAACGGTCATTTTCCTGCAGCCTCTGCCTGCAACAGACATGCTGGGTTACTCTGTTTATTATTATCGAAACCCCGCCAGTCCTGGTACTGTCTATTAAACCTTAATCCAAGACATTTGTTAAAGAATTGTAACTTTCAGTAGGATTTATTCCAAAATAAATGTGACTCCTGTTAAAACATTTGTGTTTAATCTCATGCTAATCCCAAAGCATAAATAAGAGTAACTATACTATACTATACTACACTACACTCCTCTCAACCATGTGCCACCAGCAGAGTCAGCACATGCTGCTCTTAATGATGATGAACCTGATCTTCCCATCTGAAGTTTCAGTAGCAGATGGGGAACTTGTACACTGTGCACATGTGTAACTAAAAGTGTGTTTACTGGAGATTCTGCAGGAAACCAGAAAACAGTGTGAGCGTTTAGGAGCTTCTGGGCTTACTCTGTAGCGATGCTCCTTATGCACACTGCCTAAAAAGCACTGCATGCAGAGCACACACGTCGGGTCTGCTGCACAATCCCTACGGAGAAGAAATAAACACAAACGTGTTTTGATACATCAAATATGCAATCAGCAAGAGTATTTTCAAATGGCAGTAATGCAAAGATTGGATTTTGTTTTTATTAAATCAATCTTTGGATCATTTAAAATGCCAGACAGTGTTCAGTTCACCTAACCAAACAATTTACATCGAAAGCGATTCCAATTCCAATTAGTCCAACGTTACCACAAAACAAAGTTTCATCTAATTAGAAAGCAGTTATCGATTTAGGTTCTCCATAGTTTAAAATTAAAAAGTACTGCTCCAAAAAGAATGTACACTATTTACACAACATGCAAAAGATGCATGCAGCTACTAAAGAAGCATGGAAACTGCAGTGGTCTCCTACCTGCAGGAGTACGTGGGTTCCCCCACTTTAAAGACATGACCACAGAGCTGTGAAGGCTGGTTGTTCTGCTCGAGCTTGGTCAGCCCGGTTGAAGGCTCTTCTCCACACAGGTACCACTCCATTGGTGCCTGCAGCAGCAACTGGGCCAGCAAATCCTCGCTCTGAGGGTTCAGATTGGGCCCAAGGCAGTAGATCTTGGGCACATAGCAAGCCAGGTGCAGGTAGACATCTTTGGGCAGGTCTGTCGCCTGGAGCCATTTCTGTACCAAGAACAGCAAAGATGAGAATTATTAGATTATTGAATCTCGGGCATTCTGTAGGCATCTAGACTTCAGTTATACACCGCCTAAACCAAAAAGTACATAAATATACAGTACAGGCCAAAGGTTTGGACACACCTTCTCATTCAATGCATTTTCTTTATTTTCATGACTATTTACATTGTAGATTCTCACTGAAGGCA
>JAOVYV010000040.1:8706019-8717137 GCA_025674545.1 Hassar affinis | reverse complement strand
CTCCACACAGAAATTTCCCAGGTCGCCCCACCCGGGGATCGAACCCGGGTCCTTCTTGCTGTGAGGTGACAGCGCTACCCACTGTGCCACCCCTCATCGTCACGTGATTTTTAAAAAATTATTATTATTACGAAGGCATTTATTTAAGCAGCTACCAAATCCACAGTACTTGATCACGTGACAGGAATGCTGTTTTCTTCAAGCTCTCAGGAGCACACTTGGCTTGTATTTGCATTCTCAAGCGGAACACTGACATGGCCAAGTCTGAAACACACAACCCGGAGCCCTGCGCTTGGGCTGATGGTTAAAATGAAAGATGAATAAAGTAAAGAGCAACAGGTTTGAATCGCTGCCTCGCTGAGCGCAGGCCAGAGCTGTAGCTCGCTGGATTAGGTGAAGAACAAAGCCAGTGTGTTGTTTATCAGCTTCCTCTGCTTTCACAAACCATCCCTACAGTCTCTCAGCTAGCCTAGCCAGCTCCTTCTCCATAAAAGGAGTTTACGCACAAAAACACAACAATCTCTCTGAAAAACAAATAAACAACCCCCCAAAACAAGAACAGGCACATTAAAAAAGAGATAAACGCTATCATGTTAGCCAAGGCAGTGGCGCTGACTACATGCTAGGAGAAAAACAAGTTATCAGGCAGGCTAGCTTTTAATAGCGTTAGCATTAGCGTTAGCATTAGCCAGGACGCAGCTGAGAAAAACAAGCAGAGTAGAGAAATGTAAAATATCACCACGAAACCAAGACGAACAGTCACCACAGGTATACCAGCTGAAAGCGGAAGCATTTCTGACTTTTTCTACAAAACTGTCGCCTACCGCAGCGGTGTCCTTAGCCGAGAAATTGAGGAATTCGCTGCAGAGCGCAGTCGGGGCTTCCCGATCAGGCTCAGCCGCCGCCATGTTTCACTTCACTGGCGAGCGAAACGCGACGGAACCGGAAATCCGGCGCTCAACTTCTGAGCCCAGAACTAACTTATTTGTTTATTTGTTTGTTTGTTTTGTTGACTAATTATTATATTTTTAAAGCCCTTGCTAAATCTGATACATTTGAACGAGTTATTGGTAACGTCATGTAAAGCAGTCTTAAGAATGATAACACTACTAGCAACTAATAACATAATCAATGGACATACACTGATCAGGCATAACATTATGACCGCCTCCTTCTCTCTACACTCATTGTCCATTTACTCAGTTCCACTTACCATGTAGCTGCACAATTACAGCCTGTAGTCCATCTGTGTCTCTACACACTCCCTACATAGTCCCCTTTACTCTGTTCTCTAATGGTCAGGACCCCCACAGGACCTGCACAGATCAGGTACTATTTGGGAGGTGAATTAATTATATGTGTTAAATATAAAAAAAAAATTGAAATTAATGCCTGCAACACGCTCAAAAAAAGTTGGGACAGAGGCAAAATACGACTGACAAGGTTATACAAATAACGCTGGAAGGTTCCGAAGTTTAACTAGTAATAGGCGAGGTCATCAAGACAGTGTATAAAAGGAGAATCCACTGAAGGCTTAGTCTTTGCAAGCAAGGATGGGGCATGGTTCACCGCTTTGAGCCAAACCTCATGAGAAAATTGTCAGTCAGTTCAAATGTTTCTACAATGTTTCTCAAGGCAAGATGGCAAAGAATTTAGGTCTTTGACCATCTACGGTTCATAATATCATGAAAAGATTCAAGGCTGACAAGTCAGGGGAAATGTCAGCACGTAATGGCCAAGGGCAGAAACATCTGCTGAATGTGTGTGACCATTGAGCCATCATGTGGTATTGTTTGAGAAACTGCCATGCTACCATGATGGACATAGCCACATGGGCTCGCGAGTAATTTGGAAAATCATTGTCACTTAACATGGTCTGCCAGTGTATCAGCGACCTGAAACTGTATTATGCAAAGAGGAAGCCATATAATTATTTTGCACAATTTTGGGAAACGTGTTCTGTGGTCAGAAGAGTCCACATTTCAGCTTGTTTTGGGGGAAAAACAGAAGTCATATTCTATGTGCCAAAGATGAAAAAGACCGTCCAGACTGTTACCAATGAAAACGCAAAAACCAGCATCAAGATGGCGTATAAAAGGAGCATCCAACAAAGGCTTAGTCTTTGCAAGCAAGGAAGGATCATGGTTCAACGTTTTGTGCCAAACCTCATAAGAGAATTGTCAGTCAGTTCAAATACAATGTTACTCAGGGCAAGATGGCAAAGAATTTAGGTCTTTGACCATCTACGGTTCATAATATCATGAAAAGTTTCAAGGATTATGCAAAGAGGAAGCCATATATTAATTTTGCACAATTTTGGGAAACATGTTCTGTGGCCAGAGTTTCAGCTTGTTTTTTGGGAAAAACGGAAGTCACATTCTATGTCCCAAAGATGAACAATACCATCCAGACTGTTACCAATGAAAGCTCAAAAACCAGCATCTGTGATGTTGACAGCATGGGTAATCTGCATACATGTCTGAAGGTTCCATTGATACAGAGGCTTATGTCATACCCTTGTCCTTTAATTCAACCTCTTTAAATAAATTCTCTGACTTTTTTTCAGCAAAGGGAAAAAGGTACAAGCTTTAATGCAAAAGCTTCAAATGCAAATGACCTAAAACCTTAGTTTTTATACATTGTCTATGGGGTGACAATAAAATTACACCTCTCCTATTAATATTCATCCAGTTGCCTATAATTATATTACTCATTTCCAATCAAAATGCCCACCCTTTTACGTCATCATTTGAGCATCAGTATTTTCGACAGTTTTTACTTTATCACATCTGTGCCTGGGTCTTACACCTGCTTCTAGTATCTAGTCAAGGCCAGGGACTTTGAATGAACAATGTACAATGAACAATACCTCTACACATAAGGGCAGAAACTTTATTTTGACCTACTCTCAACATATGAACTCTTCTTACCAGGTTTAACCTTACATAACCTTTCCCTAAAATGACCAGTTTTCCAAATTATTTAATTATTATTTTTATTATTATCCATCACTTTAAAACCACTATAACATTAAAACCACCTCCTTGTATCTACACTCTTTGTCCATTTTATCACCTCCACTGGCCACACAGATGCACTTTGTAGTTTTACAGATAGAGACTGTAGTCCATCTGTTTTTAGCCAGACTTTGTTAACCCCCTTTTATGCTGTTCTTTATGCTGTATATTGGTATTTTGGAGAAATATAACAGTCAAGACAACATCTTTTCCAAGGAACTCCATGTCTATTTCAACAGGACAAAGCCAGGCCTCATTCTGCACAAGGTGCAACAGCATGGCTTGACTGGCTTGCCTGCAGTCCAGATCTGTCTCCTATTGAAAATGTATGGAGCATCATTCCCCAATGATTCAAAAGTATAATTAAAAGAAAAGTTGATGTTACCCAGTGGTAAACATGCCTCTGTCCCAGCTTTTTTTTAAATGTGTTACAGGCATCAATTTCTACATTTGTTTATTTTTAACAAAAAAAATATATTTTTCAAAAAATTTTTTAGAAAAAAGTTTAAGTAAGAGTCCCAACTTTTCTGGAAATGGGGTTGGTAATTTATTGACCATGAAACACAGTAGGCCAGTGATAAAACCATCATACAGTTTAAGATGGTACATGTTGTTTGTTAACTAGGATTTTAAAGTGGAAATCAAGTTAAATCTAGTGACAGCAGCACCTAATATAGTAGAAGATGTAGAAGATCATTTGTTCTAGTTATGCTTGTTATGCTTGCTACATTTCAAAGGGCTTGCTTCTTGTCCAAATGCAAAAACCAAAGTGTGGTTCCTTCCAGCCTATCAAAGCACTGCTGAAGTTGTATTTGGAACATCAGCACCTGTGAATATAAGCACATACACATACGTTTCTCTAATAAACTGTATTCTGTTTCATGCACATCATTGTCAAATAAAGAAAACAAACAGTATTGCTCTTAACTTTCCAATCCCTCTTTCCTGCAACAGCACGAAACAGCACTTACATGTCATAGGCTTTGACTGAATCAGTTGTAGCAGTAATCCCTGGAGCTTCTTTACATCTTCCCTAAGGTCTTGCAGATCCTGAATCTGCTGCTGTTGGTCCTTCTCCAGTCTCATTAGACTGCTGAGATGTTCTTGTGTAAACAAGGAACTATCCCATCTACTATCCCAGACACAAATAATGTGCTTTTATTCATCTTTCAATCACAGTGGAAGGTTCTAGTCAAATTATGCACAATGAGAAATGTGAACACAAGATAACATTTCAGTGTCATGTCAAGTACCAGATGAACTCACCTGGGAGATCTGTTCCCATCATCTGCTTGACCTGGGTTTAGTAGTCTGGCCTCTTTTTGGATGGTCAAGTATTCATCCAGAGTATCCTGCAGCATTACCAGAATTAGACCCATATATTTTACTCATCTTCCTCAAGTGACATTTTGATGAAAGGAATCCAATGCTTATGTAGCAACATTTATACAAGCACATAAGCCCATCTATTGCTACTCACAGTAAGTCAGCTTCCTCTACCTGCCCATCAACAGAAAGGCACCATGACGGGACCACCACAAACTAGGTTATTTAGCTAGTGGATCATGTTCATATGCACGAATGTTGCATCGGTATGAGCCTGTCAGGGACAGTGTAGGCTTTATTCTTGGTATCTTTATCTTTATTATCTTGTTATTAAACACCAGAGATGTTCACAAGACACTTGGTGTAAGTTTGTACTCCTGCACTTTGGTTAACACTCAAATTGTGGGATGAAGGTATTTTCTTGCACATAAATAAAAACACTGCTATATTATTTGTTAACTGAACGTGAACTTGAGTCCTCATCTCTTTTACACAACCCTAAATATAGTCGAATATATTTATAAGGGATGGTCACAATGGTCTCTTAATGGTCTTTAATGGTTCTGGCTGAAAGAGAAAGTCTTTTGGGGAAAAAGATAAAGATCAAGATTTTGGCCCAGGTTTTTCAAAGACTTTCACATTTGACATTTTACAGGTGGTGTTAATGGTACTTATAATTAGACAGCAATTAAACACAATAAAACACAATAATAACAAACAAGCTTGTAATTTCTCTCTTGAGGCCATGCAGCAACTGCTTCTGCTGCTACTAGCTATTTTTTTTTAAATATGAACCCATGGTGTTTCTTTCATTTTTAAATGCCAAAGAAAGGGGGCCAGGCAGGTAGGAAATAAAGTTATGAGAGTAGGAGCGTTCCGGGGACAAGGGACAACCTGTGCTCTAGGGTTGAGGTTCAGCTTTGAGGAATTCACTGGAGCCAGTCATTGTATCTGTGGTTTAATGCACCACAGCTAATCTGCACAGAATTGAAAAATGTTGTAGTAGTGGTAGTGGTAGCGGTGGTAGTAGAAGTAGTAGTAGTGGTGGTGGTGGTAGTGGTGGTAGTAGAAGTAGTAGTAGTGGTAGTGGTGGTAGTAGAAGTAGTAGTAGTGGTAGTGGTGGTGGTAGAAGTAGAAGTAGTGGTAGTAGAAGTAGTAGTAGTGGTAGTGGTGGTAGTAGAAGTAGTAGTAGTAGTAGTGGTGGTGGTAGAAGTAGGAGTAGTACACTATAAAAAAATATTGTAAAAAAAACGATAATTTTCTGGCAGCAGGGGGCGCCAGAACTGGTGATTTTCTACTCACAAGGCTGCTCCCTTAACTTCTCGCCCAT
Organism: Hassar affinis; assembly: GCA_025674545.1. NCBI lineage: Eukaryota > Metazoa > Chordata > Actinopteri > Siluriformes > Doradidae > Hassar > Hassar affinis. The sequence continues at coordinate 8,711,464 of JAOVYV010000040.1, read as the reverse complement.
TGCTTAGCTGGTGTTTTTGTTATTAGAAATAATATTAAAAATATTAGAAATATTATAAATCTAAGACTCGTAACAAACACCATTCAATCCCAAGGTTAAATTAACTGTCAGAGTACTACCTCCCAGCAGGTAGTAGTAGTAGAAGTAGTGGTAGTACTAGTGGTGGTAGTAGTAGTGGTACTAGAAGAAGTAGTAGTAGTAGTGGTAGTACTAGTAGTGGTGGTAGTGGTAGTAGTCCTAGAAGTAGTAGTAGTGTATGTAGAATATGAATGGTCAGTGCAGGGTGAGTGTAGCTTGTACCTTAATCTCGGCTGTAAGTTTCTTCATCTCTTTATGCTGATCTGGATCTGTTATGATTTTGTCATCATAAAACTCTCTGAGAGGGGCACAGCAGCTGTGGATATACTGTTTGTCATAGAAATGTCGCAGGTAAGGCATGGATTCTTCTACCTGCAGGATGATGGATGCCTGTTGCATCACTGCATTCGCCAGTACATTGTCATATACTCTAGAGATAAACAATCCAGAAAAGCTTTACTGAATGCTCAAATAAAGTCATTATCTTACTAGTGGACTATTACTGTCCTACCTACCTTTGAAAGGTGTCAGAGAGCAGGGCAATCATTAGGTTGACACACAGAACAGCAGACAGGGCCAGAAATGTACCACAGAGCAAGGGAGCCATAACAGGGTCCACAGCCACCATGGCATCAAACTCATACCCGTCCACGAGGGTTATGCGGTACAGGCTATAGAGCATCTGTGGCACTGTTTGCATACTAGGTACAGCTGCTAAGCCTTTGTGCAAGAGTGGGAAGTGAGCAAAGAGAATATTACTTTGTAGGAAACATAAAGCATGTGCAATATATTAGTCAAGGCAGTCTGTTTGTTGATTTCTGTCACCTCCAAATATAATCCAGAAAGCACAGGCATATGGGACATAGATCTCTGCATATAAGAAGAGGAAGCGCAGCACGTCACCCACTATCTTGCCCAGCATGACAATGAAGGGACCCATAACCCTAAGCATTGAAAGGAAATCCATTAAACAATTAAACAAACTGTGATGAATTTGTGAAAGTACTGGGTCAATCCTAGCCAAAAAAAATGACAGAGTATGCACTGTACATAAGTGACTCCAAATTGTGGACATTGACCATATGGCTAAAAAAGCCACCACTGATCAGGTTTCCATAGCTACTCTGGTATTGAGTGACCGCCGAATCACCATGGTTACTTAAGCACAAAGAAGGAAGTACCTGTAGTATGTAATGAAACCCGAGAAAAGATCATTGAGCAGATGTTACTATTCTAAATTAGGTATTCTAGAAGGACAGTGACCCCCAACCAGGTGATAGTGGATCTGTAAGGCTAGGAGCTTCTGTCTGAAGCTTGTGGAATTGATAATTATTCACCTCTGCAGGGAGGACTGTCCTTTGGCAGGAGCTATAGATTTCAGTTGTCTCAGATGTGTCTCAGGGAACTTTGCACATTTTGATTTAGTCAATTTCTTTCAACTCTGTCACATTAGAAGGAGAATGTTGATGGACGGCAAATTTCAGTTCCAACAGATTTTCAGTTGGAACTCAACACACCAAACACAAGCCTTCTTTTTTCCTTTGCAGCTTTTCCCTTGTGCTTTGGCTCATTGTCTTGTGGGAACCTATACACTGTATTGCCAAAGGTATGCGCTCGTCTGCCTTCACACGCATATGAATGTCAGTGACATCCCATTCTTAATCCATAGGGTTTAATATGATGTGGGTCCACCCTTTGCAGCTATAACAGCTTCAACTCTTCTGGGAAGGCTTTCTCAAGGGTTAGGAGTGTGTTTACAGGAATTTCTGACCATTCTTCCAGAAGCACATTTGGGAGGTCAGACACTGATGTTGGATGAGAAGGCTCGGCTCACAGTCTCCACTCTAATTCATCCCAAAGGTGTTCTCTTGGGTTGAGGTCAGGACTCCACACCAAATTCACTCATCCATGTCTTTATGGACCTTTGTGCACTGGTGTGCAGTTATGTTGGAACAGGAAGGGGCCATCTCCAAACTGTTCCCACAAAGTTGGGAACATGAAATTGTCCAAAATCTCTTGGTATGCAGATGCATTAAGAGTTCCTTTCACTGGACGAGCCCAACTCTGCAGTCAGACAAGTACTGTTCTCCTAGCAACCGCCAAACCCAGACTCGTCCAGCAGATGATTCATCACATCCAACACTGACCCGCTCTGTCATTTTACATGGCCTACCACTTTGTGGCTAAGTTGCTGTCATTCCCAATCCACTGTTTAAGGTGTTTGATTTTATATGAAGTGATTGGCACACCTGAATTCAATGATTTGGATGGCAATTTAGTGTATTTTTGCCCTAAATGTAGATTTCTGACTGTTTGTCTTACCCTCAATAATTTGCTTACATTCGGCTCCATCCATCTTGCCTGTGATGGCAACAAGCTTTCTGGCCACTCTCCTGTAGAGTCCAGATCTGTGAAGAGCTAATGATATTGCTGAGCTCTACACAGGTTCTTCTATTTCAGCCATTGATGTCTGTAACTCCTTCAGTGTCAGACTCCTGGACACTTCCTCCATATTTTCCCTCCTAATAACTTCATCTCAAAACTTCACCAGCAGTTTACTGGTCTTCATGACAACAGCACTGAATTGCTTTTGATATTTTAGCTGTGAGAGTTCCCAACATCCCAACTAATGGATTTATAATGAACCCAAGTGTACCCTGTACAACATATTAAGCACAAGTTCTCAAGAAAATTAAATACTAGTCTTAATTTAAAATACGGGTGAGGTGGTTCAATACTTATTAACTGTTTATCATTCGATAAGCATTCAATAGTTAGCGATTATTTATTGAATACTTTCTGGAGGCACTGTAGTGTGTGTACACAGGCATCAGTGCTAATGAACTCAAATCATCTTTACAATGTTACATCTATGGCTGCCAGAGGTCGCCAGATTCGCCCTGTGGGAGAACTTATGAGATGGACTCATCTAGCACAGAACCTTGCAAATTGGGCGCACCTGCTGGCGGCCATGTTTGGTTGCTCATCATGCTGCCCTGAGGAGTATGAAAGAGCCTAGTTTTAACTCCTCAGGGTGGATCAACGAACGTGCATGCAGCCTCCTTGCCTCATCTTGACTCCTATAAGTGTGGGTTCATTTCATACAAATTAAATTTTTATTTCTCATTGAAATTATCTGAGCATAATCTCTTGAATATGCATTTTTATTATTATTATTAGTATTAGTAGTAGTAGTCGTAGTAGTTTTAGTATTTTTAATGACTTGTAATGTCAGTTAGAGAAATGAACACAAGCAGATCAAAGTGAAACCCAATACCTAAATGCTCTGACATGCTTCATCAGCCTGAGCCAGAGGAAGATGATGGCCACAGCAAAGATGCGGAGGCTGTACACCCGCAGCGTCTGAGATACCAGGTAAACATCAGCCAAGTGAAGACCCAAAACTGCTATCAGCAATACGTACACAAGCCAATCAAATATATTCCTGGAAATTGAACATCAATGAAGTTACACAAAATAATGTATATAATTAACACTTAAATATATATTTTATGATTTGGGTAAAAGAAGAATTCCAGATTTTTACCAGGGATCCTGAGAATAGCTTCCCTTCATACTGCGAATGAACATAAGCTGACCCTCGTAGTAGTGACGTTCCTTTAGGATATAAGGAAAATACATTCATTTCATTCATTCATTCATTCATTTTCTTGAACACTTATTCCTTTTCATGGTCACAGGAGAGCCGGTGCCTAGCCGGCAGCATAGGGCGCAAGGCAGGAACAACCCTAGACAGGGCGCCAATCCATCATAGGGCACACACACACACTAGGGCCAATTTAAAGACACCAATCAACCTAACGGAGAAAGGATCCACACAGAAAGGATCCAGACCGCCCCACCCGGGGATCGAACCCAGGACCTTCTTGCTGTGAGGCGAGCCACTGTGTCGCCCCCATAAGGAAAATACATCAGTGTTATTTTTCTGAATAAATTGGATATGTGAATCATTAGATAATTGTTTTCATTTTGTTGCAGTTTTATTCACAAAAGGCTGTATTTAGAGAGTCTGCAACCATATGTACAGAGAGAAGGCTCTCTATAGTGTACTCAAGAGACAGCTCAGTGATGTGCTTAAATGTCTGCTAGGGTATAAGGGAATTTCTGCCTGCTACGGTCATTTATTACAATCACTCTAGTATCTTCAGTCTCTGAGGTAACCAGATTTTTCTATTTTTCTACTTTTTATTCTTCTGCGGTGTCCATACTACCTTCTTCTTGCACTTCCCCTTTAACCAGAAAAAAGAATATGGGGATAGAAAATGTTAACTGACAACATTTTTTCACATTGCTGTCAATTCTAGTATGGAGTAGAATTAATGTGAAAAAAAAACAGTTCAGACTATTAAGGAAAATAGGAATGTTTACTGCAAATACACGCACATGTATTGATGGTCACGAATAAATGTATGAAGCTTAGCCAGAACTAAAAATGCAGAAGCCATTAAACCGGTTATTTGTTAATTGCATTTGCTGATGTAGTACTGGACACTTAATGAGATAATGAGATACAAAATTGAGGTCATGACATTGTAATACGTGTGTGAATCATGGGCTTTTTCCATGCTTTTAATGTACTATTTTTAGATTTAGAATTAATTAATTGTGCCTGGGTTTGGGATAATTTGCACTCGTTTATGCTCACGGTGTAGGTCTAATAGATAAGCTGGCTAAGCGCTCATCTGCTATGGTTACAGCTGAAGTTCTATGCGCAGCTCCTAAATTTATTCTATGAATCAATATCAGCTATAACAAAAAATCAGCTATATAACTGATGATATAATTAATAAGTTCAATAATTAATGAATCCTACATAATATTTCCTTCAGTATAATTCCCCGATTGTGTGGAGTATATTTACAGTCTGAAACATATTTCATGGGGAAGTGCTGAATGTCTGAATACTGATGAGCTCAACTTAGGCAGTGACACCTTATTACATGCTCTTATCTAAATACTGAATACAGCCCAAAGGGAACCATTTGAATACAATTACAGATAATTCGATTCAGGAAAAAATATATTTAGAAAAGCATTGTTTAATAATAATTCTGTAAGATGGATATGCTACCTCTGGCCACATGGGGTGTGTGCAAGCGAGATCCTCATTGAGTCTCTGTTCACACCACTGCTGCCAATCGTTTAGATTTCTAACAGAACGCAGTATCTCCATCACCTCCCTGTAAACCTCCAGCACCATCAGCCCTAAAGCGATTATCACCACAAACAGACGCCACCAGTCCTGTAAACACAATATATATATACAGTATACAGGGGTTAGACAATGAAACTGAAACATCTGTCATTTTAGACCACAATAATTTATTAGTATGGTGTAGGGCCTCC
>JAOVYV010000040.1:8681796-8692863 GCA_025674545.1 Hassar affinis | reverse complement strand
GAATGGCTTAAAATCCCTCTGACCACTGTGCAGGACTTGTAGATGTCATTCCCAAGATAAATTGATGCTGTATTGGCCACAAAAGGAGACCCTGCACCATACTAATAAATTATTGTGGTCTAAAATGACAGGTGTTTCAGTTTCATTGTCTAACCCCTGTAGCTTTTATATATAAAAGAATATATTACACTGCACTGATTTATACACATAAGTAATGAGTAACTTGGAAATATCCAGTAAAGCATTCAGAATCTCTCTGCATATGAACTGGAGTGTGTCAGCCTGCATTCTTAGCTTTTTATTACCTTTTGCTCTAAAATTTGCTACTAAAGCACAACAGGAGCTGAACCACCTCAAGATTGGGACGACCCAATCAATCCCCAACCATCAGCAAAACATTAATGACTGAATGGAGCTGAGGGAAACATGGCAGGCAGAAGAAAAAGTCTTATCACTTAAAAATACAGTGGAAAGTTTAACAGATTACATCAGTAAATGGAAGTAAATAAAACTAGTTAGTGGCACTGCCTAAGTGTCATTACAATCACTGAAGCCATTAACACTGCTTTTTTCAGCCATTATGCATAATTGCAGTAGATGAGTAAAAGACAAGAACACAAATGAATGAAGTACCTCAGTTGTTGTTCATGTAATCAAACGCATTATTTAATGTTAATTCATCATCACTTCTTATGAAAACAACATTAACTAATGCAGCTGTTACATTGACTTAATGTATTACTTCACGTCTTGCTCATGCATTACTTCATGTTAGTTAGTCACCACCTATTTTGATGAAGGGATTTTGGGTGTCTTAATCTTACAGGTGTATTTCTATAGTTCGAAATTTGGAAAACATCAGTAGGCTAACAGAATGTTCATAGAACTAGACAGTAGCAAAGAAAAAAAAAAGAGAAAAACCAACAACCACCACCAACAATAAAAAATCATGAACAATATAATTCATATGAATAATACACTCAGAAATATAATCAAATATAACAATTTATATATAATTCAGAGAATATTATGTATAACAATATTTATCTTTCACATTAAGTTGTTCTGAAATACTAAACTAGGCCAAAACTGAGCATCAAGGTCATGATTTTGGCAATGTGGTTATCTTCGAGAATCAGAGGACAGCCTTCTGAGTATGCTGACTACATGCATGACAAGACACATTAAAATAAATCAACATAAAATTGATTTATTTAAATAATCCACCAGGCCACCCAAAGAGGATGGGTCTCTGCTGAGTCTGGGACCACTCAAGGTTTCTTCCTGTAACTTTTTTTAAAGGCAGTTTTTCCTTGCCACCGTCTTGCTCAGCAGGGTTTCGGTCTGTTACTCTAGGATTCTGTTGAGCTGCTTTGAGACAATGGATATTGTAAAAAAGCACTGTATACATAAATATGAATTGAATAAAAAGCAACATACACAGAAGTGCCAAAAAAACTGGTATATCAGTGGTATACCAAGTTAATACTTGCTATGTCCCCCACGGGATCTTGTTTCCACTGTAAGAATGGCAAGTTATCATGATTTTGCGATTTTCAATGCGGCTTAATAGTTGGAGCTCGTGAGATATTAGACTAGAATTTAATTTACGATTGTGTGAAAGTGATATATATCATCACTGAAGGACCAGAAAAACTGGTATACCAGTTAAATCAACTGATCTTGGAGGGAACGGTGCACAGTCCTCACGCTGATGTTTATTGAGGCCCCAGCATTTAATTCCGATGTTACTTGAGGCAGCGTTGCATGCCTATCACGCGAAACGATTCTTGGCAGCCGACGCAGGTCATGTTCACCGTTTTCACGTCTTTTTACGGCCACGCTGCTCTGTTGTAAGTTCTACTCATACGTGAAAATCCAAACTTTTCTTTTAGTTACGAAAACAGCTCTAGAAGCTTCCACAGACGTACATCACTTTATATAAACACTGGCAGAAGCAACCAGTGATGTGCACAGGTGGTGTTGCTGTGTATTTTGCATAGGCTCCAGGACCAGGTTTTCTGGTACTTCAGTATATATATGATTATCTTCATTACAAGTCCAGTGGATGATTTATTAGTAACTCGAAAACTTTTATTTAAATATTTTAATAAGATTTAATAGGACATGCAATCAGAAACACACCATCAAACCAAATATAACACAGACAACCTGATATATTTGAACCGAATTTGAATTTTAATATGCATTTAGATTCACTGATTTACATGTGTCACTTTCCGGTTCCTGGATCTTCACATTTGCATGTCATAACACGGATACTGATTCTGCTCTGATTCTCTGTGATTGTCGCACTACTGTGCAAATATTTCCCCACAGACACACCTTCCTGAGTATGTGCAAGCTTTAGGAATGTGCAGCTCATCCAAACCAGTGGTTGCCCATGCACTCTCTATTCCACTCTACACAGCACAGCCAGCACCACTCGAACTTGCATTGTACCCGAGGACACACCATATGCATGCAGCCACCTGAGAATACAAAGACAGGTTACATGTATAGTTTTAATTTTATGATGGGCTCACAAACTTGAATATATTTGTGATAGAAGCACGTATACAGTTGTGGTTGGACGTTTACGTTCATATAATCATCATGGACATGGATGTCATGGAATTATTGGGCTTACAATGATTTTTTTGAACTGTTCTTTTTCTGGGGCAGAATAAATGTACAGCATACATTAGCTCTCACATTCAGAAGCCCCACTCTCTCAGTCCGAACCACTCTCTTACTCAAACCCCTGTTCTCTCCCATTCAGACTCCCCACTCTCTCAGGCTTAACTCCCAGTCTCTTAGTCAGATCCCCCACTCAGAAAACCTCTGCTCTCTCAGTCAGAACCCCTGCTCTCATTCACAGCCCCCACCCTTTGTCAGAATTCCTGCGCTTGCTCAGTTAGAAACCTGTGATGGCTCAGTCAGAATGCCTGCTCTCTCATTCGAAACTCCAACTCTATTAATCAGAATCCCCACTCTCTCATTCAGAACCCTGCTCACTCAGTCAGAATCTCTGCTCTCTCATACAGGATTCTACTCTTTACCAGAAACCCCTCTCTCTGTCAGAACCCCCACTTTCCCGGTCAGCATCCTTTCTGCTTTCTGATTCCTAACTCCCTCTGTCTCAGTCTGAACCCCTGTTCTCTGATTCACAACCCCTGATTCTATATCCATGACCCATTTCCAAGAGACAGGTACATGCCTTTTTTGGGTTGGCAGGGTACTACAGAAGGTTTCTCCCTAACCGAATCTTTTCTAGCCTCCCTCCTCTCAGATCTAACAAAAAAAAGGACAACCAGGCTGGGTATGAAGGTCTGAGAGAGCAGAACAGGCATTCAAGTCACTAAAGCAAGTGCTCGTGAACTTGCCAGTGCAAAGGACACCAAATTTGGAAGACCACCCACTCCTAGTGGAATGCGAAGCCCTGGCCACGAAATGGGCCATTGAGGAGTTGGAATACTACCTCTCCGGTATACATTTCACTCTGGTCATGGACCACATTCCCCTTAGTGGATGGCAAAGGTGAAAGAGTGTAATGCTTGAATAACATGGTGGTTTCAGTCATTGCAGGACTTCTCATTCTAGGTACAACATTGAGCAGGGGTTCATCGTGGCAATGCAGACGGTCTGTCACAGAGTTATGAAGTCTGGGCACAAATAATGCTGGCATTAGGGCTCCATATAACAAGCACAACCTGCTGCACACTCCTCACATTAGGCACAGTGCAGTTTCAACACTACTCTTCCTCCTGGCCTGCCTAACACTGCCTGGAAAGGTACATCCCCAAGCTGCCCTCTCCACCTGAAGATGTCCACCTGTCTCACACCCCCTCTGCTCTTTTCCCTCTCAATTAAGAAAGTAAAGGTCTCCACCGGCGCCTCCTTCTGTCCCTGTTCTTCCTGCACGTCACCACAGTACTAACCAGTGCATACCAAGAACACCGCACAACACCTGCCGTTTTGGAGACGCTCTGACCCAGTCATCTAGCCATCACAATTTGGCCCTTGTCAAGATTGCTCAGATGCTTGCCCATTTTTCCTGTTTTCAACAATTCAACTTTGAGAACTTACTGTTCACTTGCTGCCTAATATATCCCACCCCTTGACAGGTGCCAATATAACAAGATAATCAAGTTATTATCAGGGATTTTAATGTTATTGCTGATTGGTGTACATACTTTTTAATACAGTGTCTGAATATTTTTTCATTGTCAAGTTTTGAACTATATCTTTGCTTATGTATACTTTTTTCTTAATATTTATTAATACAAAGTTACCCGACATGGTGTGTATATTTGAAGTAGACGTTTGCACTGGAATTATATTTAACAGTGAATATAATAAAACACATCGCATAGTTGAAGTGGAATGAACAAAAGCGCACCACTCTTTTCCACTGGGACTCTGCATTTGGGACAGGGCCGTGTCGTATCTCTTATAGTGTCCTGAGAAGCTTGTTCCCAGCGGGCCCTCAGGGCAGCATTTTCATCCACCACATAACCCTGTCACATAAAAAACAAGAGCAGACCAGATCAGAATAATATACCTTTTCTTGCATGTGCATGAACTTTGGATAGTGGTCTTATATGTTTAAACACGTTGTGAGAAAGGGCAGTGAAAAACTTCTGTTTGGCCACTATAACCCCCTGTTAGGTCTTTGCTTTGCATTGTAATTGAAATTGAATAACAAATTTGTTAACATAAGATAATATAAGAATGAGTTATTATTTAGCTAGTAGGTTATTTTAGATATATATAGTTTGTCACAAATGTATTAGCCTTTGTATGTATCCTTTGAAGTGTATGTATATGTAACCTTTGTAATGAAGAATATCCAAAAAAAAACATCAATATCAAAAGTTGTACCTAAAAACAATAGGGTGCCTAAGACTTTTGCACAGGACTGTATGTGCTTCAGTGCCACTAAACTGTGTGTGTGTGTGTGTGTGTGTGTGTGTGTGTGTGTGTGTGTGTAATATACCTGCATGGTACCTCCTGTTGTAGGGGTAGACTGCTGCCTACATCTTCCCTCATGGTACTGCTCCTTACAGTCCCGGCAGAACACAAACTGCACACAACAACAACAACAACAACAACAGAGCTATTTAGAAGCAAAAACAAACAGATTTTTTTTATATTAGAATACAGAAATATTAGAAGTATATAGCTGTCTACAAATACTGAATGGGATCCATGGAAATAATTCCTGCAAAATCTAATGCTGAATTCATGTGCTATTGTAATTATAGTATGTGTTCCTGAAGTTAACCTTTTTCAAATAGTAATTTAAATAGTATTAGTGTACATGACAGCACCTTCAGTGTAACATAATGAAAAACCAAAGGACTCCTTTGGAGATCTTTAGTAGGAAATGATTTATTGTTTTTAAACGCAACTTTCAGTTGTGTTCAGACCGCAGATATCGGTGCAACATCCACAGCAGACACTAGGTGGAGCCCTTTTGTCACATTCCACTTCCACTGTCACTTTTTTATATGATGGTCTACTACACAGGGATTAGAGTGCTCCTCTTATTTTTAGCTCGGCAGCACCTTTGAGGCTCAGCACTGATTTGGCACTTCTTCAAAGGTGGGGAGTGTGAAGAAGGGCAGTCAGCATTCCCTCTTCTCTCTCATTCATTTTGCTTTCTCTTTCTCGCAAAGGTGACAGATAGCAGCTCCCATCTCTGAGCCTCATGACAGACATCTCTTTGTTTTGTTACTCTATGCACAGTGACAAAAGGGGGGGGGTTGTATGTGTGTGTGTGATTTGACAGACAATTTCATCCCACGCTGTCCCACTCCACCAATATTTCCCATCCCCTTGCTCCAAACAGACGATCCAGAGTTGAGTTCCCTATCAGACTCACTGTCATCATCATCATCATCATCATCATCCTCATCCTCAGCAGTCATTTCATCAGCCGCCTGTGGCTTCAGAGTGCTGAGATGATGCATTGTCAGTGTGGGAAGAAAAGCACTTTGTAGTTTTGTCTCATGCATGGAGCATTTTTAATGTCTTTACACGTTTGCATGGCAGCGTGATGAAACAAAAGAGTGCATCCAACTAACACCCACGTTTGTACACACACAAACACACATACATACAAACACAGATGTGGGAATACAAATAAATCAGGCTCCACTTGACCTAAAAAATACTATGACCTAAAAGAAGCAAGCTAATATGTATTACTGTGTACTGTATGTATAAATAGGTATGGGTTATGTTATAAAAAGACTTATAGTGAGTGTACTTTTTGCTCACTGTCTGCTGTATTTCTCTTATACATACACACACACTTTTGTTTTCAACTTTACTGTTACAACCTGGAACTGAAAGGAACTTATCTGGGATGAGGTGTTGTGAATGTACACAAATATGTATATTAGAAACAAATTATTAACAAACTATTTTACAAAATTATGTATAAATAGACATTTTTTGAAAGTGAAAAAACCCAAAAAAGACCATCCTCACAATAAAGCATAGAAGTGGTGGGAAGGCTTTTCATAGGAAACTAGTCAGATCTGAGGGCAGGATGGAAGACGCCAAACAGCATGTAAGCCTAGAAACAAAGAGAGGTCCACCTTTTGATAGGAGACAAACCCTGAGAACAATGCCAAAGCTACACTGGGGCTGTTCAAATGCAAGAAACTAAATGTGTTAAAACGAGCCAGCTGAAGCCTAGGCCTCAATATGATTGACTATCTGTGGCAAGATGTGAAACGTGCCATTCCCCGATGGTTTGTAAGCAATCTAAGAGAGCCTGAGCAATTTTGCCAAGAAAAACAGCCAAAAATATCAGAATCCAGATTTGATGAGCTGACAGCGACACACCCCAAATGAACCGCAGCTGTAACTACAGCCAAAGCTGCTCCTATCCATATGCATATGGATTTTAACCTAATATCGAGCTTCCACCTCAGTGGAATCATTCTGACACGTTTTACTGTACTGAGAAACAAACAGAAAACCTGCTGTCTCCAAAACAAATCTAAGATACAGCCTATAAACATGTATGCAAAATGTATTTTGTAAATAACCATAATAATATTTCCTGCATTGACCCAGGAGTAGAAAGAAGCATCGAACAACACGAGAAGAGCTTTGGTCAGACATTCTCTCAGGTGAGCCTAATTACAATTTTCACAGTACAGTGTAATGGTTGCAGTTTTGAATTTCAAAACATATAGCCTTTTCACATAGAGCATTTTCAAGGTTTACTGACATAATTCAACTACTGCTCTGAGACAGCCATTTCAGTCAGGTGTTTTATTGGATTTTTTCTTGTTGTTTTTGGTTTCTCAGATCAGGGAATTGTGTTGAAATGTATTTCTATGGTAACACATACACTACAAAGGCTTACAGAAAGATCTCTACCACCACCATCCCAAAACACAAGTGATTTGTTCCACAAAAGTAAGACAATTAGCCTAAAAATAGAACACTGAAGCAATATAAACAACATATACTGTATAATATCTATATATACACAATATGAGCAACATTATTATGAGCAATAATGTGATACAAGAAGGGACTATGTTACACTAGGGGTATAACACTGTGCCACTGTTTATAACTGTATTTGGCTTTAATAAACCTGAAGTGAGCATGGAAAGGCTTTACTCTTGGATAAATAGAGATTTTTTTTCCACTATACTTTGTAACAATATTTCGTGCAATATTTCCTGAAATTGAGTTGCTTCTATTTCTGGAAATACATATGAAAGCTGGCTCTCGTCAGAGTACAAACTTTCTGCTTGTGTGACTTTGTTACAAAGCAATAGAGAGTCAGCTATTCATATCTGTATATGTATCTGTTTAGAAGACATCAATGCAAACAATGTGTTCACATCCCTACCGCATACCTTCTTGAATTCCCTCAGCACTCTATAGCACCTTCATGAGAAAAACAACCCCTCAGTATGTGTACCACCAGGGATGTATCTAGGGTGTGTGTGCTTGAAAGCCAACTCCAATAAAGCCTTTATCTGTGGCAGCCAGATCCAGCACTGCCTGCAGTGACCACACCATTACTGGCACCTGGCACCCAGGCCAAGCAGAAGCTAACAAACAACTGACCCACCATTTAAGGGGAAAGTTATGCCTCTCACCTCACATATGATCAAGAGGCTGCAGGAAGAGATACAGATTCTTGCCAGCAGACTCTGGTCACGTTCACCCAGTGTCTTTTTATGGCCACACCACTGTCCAGAAATGCTCATACGTGAAAATCCAAAGTTTCCTTCTACCTCCAAAATGCTATGACCCATCTCATGAGCTCCAACGATTAAATATTGTGATAACTTGCCATTCTCATGGTGGAAATAGTTCTAGAAGCTTCCATAGATACCTATCACTTTATATACACACTGCACACTGGCGGATGCAACCGATGACGTGCATAGGTGGCAAAGATCACTGGTTTTAAAGCGTGACTAGTCTGTAAGCCTAAATGTTTTCTACTATGTGATCATTGCCGTACCTGCCAGTGTTTGATGAACATTCTGTATGGGTAAACTATTGTTTAAAGGTGTAATAAATGACTTTTTCTGGTTTTTGGGGATCTGGACATGGAAGTAGGGCCATGCATATACATTTCACCAAGCAGGAACATGGCTTTGTCTGGACACCCTAGCTAAGAGGCAAGAACCAATTATATTACGTTCTGTTAATGGAAAACAAGCGTAGAGTAGTTTGACTCTTTCCTTCTATTAGATAACTAATGCTTAACTTTAGAGAAGCTGTTTTTGGTTTTGGTTCTTTTATTTTTTCATTTAGCCCTGTCCATAGTTTTTTTTTCTTGTTCAAGACTGTTTACTGTTCTGTGTCTTGGCTCTATGTACTTTCTTTTTTTGTGGACCAGCCATATGGCATTAAAAGACTTACGCCCATTTAATGCATCAAGAAGCATTCCTCTGGTGTGTGCAAAATCTTTTTGCTGGCTGAGTACCTAATCTCATCCACCATCAGACAGTAAAACGTTACAGGCTCCCAATTTCAAACCTAGACCTTAGCCAGGGTATGTCACACCAGATACACGGTAATGTTCTAAATAAATTAATTAACTTAATTATGCAAACAACATAATTATTTAATCTAACAGCTTTTAAAAGGCATATATTGGAATCATTATTTTCTGTGGCCGAATCACAGATATAGTTATATTGGGCATATGGTACACTTATTAAGGTCTATAATGCCATGACATTATACTCTATGCAGCCATGTACATGGTCAATACATCTGAGATTTAGCCTAACTGCTAAAAAAATGACCTGGTGGTGGATATTTGTGGAAGCTAGGTAGCATAAGAAATGTAAAATCTAATGGTACTATAGGTAAATAAATATAAAAATAAAAATATATACATTTTATATAAAAATATAAAAACGCAGAATGCAAAATTTCATTATACATTTTGGATGATGCCTTGCCATAATGTTCTATGCTTCAGATGATGGAAACTCGAATTAGAAAAATGTGGCTGAATGCATTCCAATATTTTAAGTAATCAAAATTCGAATTTTGTCATGGGATAGTGGTATTTAAGTCGATTATGAAGTGGTATTACCTCAGGAGACGGCTTGGGAATGCCCACACCTGTATAAGTTGAGGCAAGGTGTTATCTTATGGGTGAGGTTGAACTCTGGCCAGTGTGCTCGTGGCAAGGGGATGTGAATTATCAGAATTTGAACGAGGCATGATAGTGAGTGCCAGACAGATGGGACGTTTCATAGAAGGCATTACCACCCACAGTGGACAGCACAGTGGCCGCCCACGGGTGCTTAATGATCATGAACTGTGCCATCTGGCTAGAATTGTCAGTGCGAATGGTGAATGGTGTGGCCTGCAAGTTCACCCAACATGACCCCAATTGAGCATTTATGGGATGTGTTGCACCCATGATCCTGCATCTACAAATACTCAACATCCCTCCAGACATCTTCCATCCACTTGTGGAACTGATGTCAAGTTGCTGCACTTTGCCGGGCTGTAGGGGGTCCTACACAATACTAGATCCTGTCCCATGACTTTTGCCATGTCAGTGTACAAGTAAGCTTTTAATTATTTCTCCCCACTTTCCTCTGCTAAGTCAGATGCACTGCAGACTATATAACATGTAACTATACAGTAAGTGTTACATATCCACCATCAAACGCTCCTTTGGTTTATTTCTGACACACAAACACCCATCAGAGAGAATAACGCCCAGTGCTGCTATTGTCTTAGACTCACTGATGAAGGTTTGAGTATCAGGTAAAGAGACTAGAAGCTCAGCCCAGTCTCTGCATGCAGGTAAGCCTTTCTACTGTTGGTTCAAACTGGGGCATAAAGTAGAGATGAAGTTCCACCCAGTACGTCAGCGGATCCCTGCACAGATGATGTTTGTATGTGCAAACAAGCAATCAGTCAGCACTAATGGCTGCCGAACAGTACCCTAGTCTTTAATCAACGGGCTAATTAGAAAACATCATGCAAATGGTGTGGCAATTACACCCTAATCGCTGCACGATTGGACAATAAGAATCAAAAGAACGGCAGAGGGGAAGGAAGCCACCGTAAAGTAAAGAGTCAGAGGTCACTGAGTAGAATGGGAACTGCACTGTTAGGAGGTAAACGAATAGCAGGGTTAAGAGTGGCTGAATTTGGGGGCAAAGCCATTAGGAAAATATTCTAGATTCAGAATGATGTTCAAAGTCTTGAAGCTTTGTATTAGTATACTTTTGTTATTGTGAGGCATACTATACACCAAAAATTCCAATGAACAAGACAACTTACCACATACACCGATCTGGCATAACATTATGACCACTTCCATTTCTCTACACTCATCATCCATTTCCTCAGTTCCACTTACCATATAGCTGCACTGTATAGCTCTACAATTACAGACTGTAGTCCATCTGTTTCTCTACATACTTTGTTCATACCTTTACTCTGTTCTCTAACAGTCAGGACCCCTGGTACTATTTGGGTGGTGGATCATTCTCAGCACTACAGTGACACTGATGTGGTGGTGGTGTGTTAGTGTGTGTTGTA
>JAOVYV010000040.1:8662875-8673899 GCA_025674545.1 Hassar affinis | reverse complement strand
GGTCCAATTTAGCCATGAAACCTCCCACACTAAAATGACAGGTGTTTCAGTTTCATTGTCTAACCCCTGTATATCACGCATGTGAAAAAGTTAGCGCCCTCCAAACCCAATAATCGGTTGTGCCACCCTCGACGATAACACCTGCAAACAAATGTTGAGTTGAAAATCCTTCACTTGAGCAGCCCCAGAACATCACACTACCACCACCATGTTTGACTGTTGGTATGCCGTTCTTATGGTGGAATGCAGTGTGAGCTTTACACCAGATGTAACAGGAGCCATGTCTTCTAAAAAGCTCCACCTTTAACTCATCATTCCACAGAATATTAACCCAAAAGTCTTGCGGGTCATCTAGGTGTTTTTTTGGCAAATGCGAGACTAGCTTTTGTGTTCTTTTTGTCAACAGTGGTTCGTGTCTTGCACCTCTTCCATGGATGCCATTTATATCAGCATCTTTCTTATTGTAGAATCATGTACATTGACCTTAACAGCATTTTTCCCCTTAATAAATGAATCATCATTTTAAACAGCATGGATTTTGTGTTTGCATGGATTGTCTTTGTCTAATGTTAAAAGCATTCTGATGATCCGAAACGTGACAAATTAGTAAAAATAGATGAAATTGGGAATGGGCGATTTCTAATGAGAAGTGAGACATTGATACTGACACTAAAACCAATGGCATTTAAATGTCGTATTATGTCACTGCTTTATAATTAAAGACACACACACACAAAAGAACAGAAGAGGCCACCATTTTTTTATACTGGCAAACAGAATCAAAGCTGACAAACTGTGAAAGTCTCCAAAAGACATTCTCCAAGATGCTTTGAAAAAACTTTCCAGCCAATTTCCCTCCTAAAATGTATCTCTTATGACTAATGCAGCTAAGACTTTTGCACAACACTGTATAGTGGGGTTGATACGAGTCCTAGATGTAATTATATGGACTTGATTAACCTTGGTTCAGATTACTGCAAATGAATAAAGTCTATAAAATACCACTTCAGTAGTATACAGCAGATGATGATAATAATAATGGTAGCAGGCCAAATGAAGGACAGCTCCTTTTTACACATAATGAACTCAAAGTCTCATTACTGAGAGCTCTTCAGTGCACTGCACTTCTCTGCATTGTAAAAAATAACATCTTAGCAAAGTGAAAATATCTTGAATATAGTCAAATGTATCTAGTATTTACTAATACAAGATTACAAAAAAACACAACCATTCATTATCTAAGCTGCTTATCCTATTGCTGGGAGCCAGTGCTCATTGGACAGAAGGCAGGGAAACACCCTAGACAGGTCACCCATTTCATCACGGAGCAGACACACAGACATACTCATTCATATACACACACTAACACCTAGAGGCAATTTAGTATCTCCAATTTGCCTAATTGCATGTGTTTGCAATGTAGGAGGAAACCCATATAGACACAGGGAGAACATGCAAACTCCACACAGAAGGAAACCCAGGTGCTACTTGTTGTGAAGTGACAGTGCTACCCACTGCGTCACAGTGCTGCCCCCAAACCAAACATGCAAACTTATCAGCCAGGAGGACAAGAAAATGTAAACACTGAAATGAGTAAAAATGTCTAGCAATAGGCTTAATAATCTTATGCATGATTAACCTTAATCATATAATAGGAAATACTTCACCGACAGATGAAGTAAATAAGATTGATTATCCTATCAAGGAGGGGTGCGATATATTAAGCAGTGAATAACAGTGAGTACGCAAAGTTGATGTGTTGGAAGCAAGAAAAATGGGCAAGCGTAAGAAACTGAGCAACTCTGACAAATAGTGATGGCTATACAACTGGGTCAGAGCATCTCCAAAACAGCAGGTCTTGTGGGGCTTTCCCAGTATTCATTGCTTAGTACCCACCAAAAGCGGTCCAATAAAGCGCAACAGATGAACCAGCGACAGGGTTATGGCCAGCCAAGGCTCACTGATGCACATGGGGACCAAAGACAAGCCTGTCTGGCTAGAAAGGTTAATGTTGCCTATGATAGAAAGGCATCAGAACACCTACCTAAACATTGTTTCAGACAAAGTACACCCCTTCATGACCAATGGTATTCCCTAATGGCAATGGCCTCTTTCAGCAGGGTAACAGTACAAAAATTGGATGACAAAGAGTTCAAGGTATTGACGTGGCCTCCAAATTCCCCAGATCTCAATCCAATCAAACATCTGTGGAAAGTACTGGACAAACAAGTCCGATCCATCAAGGCCAACCTTGGAACTTATAATACTTGAAGGATCTGCTGCCAACATCTTGGTGCTGGATCCCACAGCACACCTTAAGAGCTCTTGTGGAGTCCATGCCTGGGCAAGTCAGAGCTGTTTTGGTGGCACAATGTCGACCTAAAGAATATTAGTCAGGTGCATGCAGATTATTGCATATGAGGCTATGTAGCTGCAGACCAGTCAGAGTGCCCATGCTGACCCTGTCCACTGCCCAAAGCACCTACAATAAGCATGTGAGCATCAGAACTGGACCACTAAGCAATCCAAGAAGTCTGGGAAATCATGTCTGGTGAACCAAGTCTGGTGAATCATGTTTTCTTTTACATTAGGTGGATGGCCAGGTGCATGGATGTCGATTACCTGGGGAAGACATGGCACCAGGATGCATTACGAGAAGAATGCAGCTCAGCGTTATGCTCCGGAAGATGTTCTGATGGGAAATCTTGGGTCCTGGCATTCATGTGGCTGTTAATCGGATATGCACCACCTACCTAAAGATTGTTTCAGACAGTACACCCCTTCATCACCAACAGTATGCCCTAATGGTAATGGCCTCTTTCAGCAGGGTAACAGTACAGAAATTGTTCAGGAATCGATGACAAAGAGTTCAAGGTATTGTCATGGCCTCCAAATTCCCCAGATCTCAATCCAATCAAACATCTGTGGAAAGTACTGGACAAACAAGTCTGATCCATGAAGGACCAACCTTGGAACTTACAATACTTGAAGGATCTGCTGCCAACATTTTGGTGCCAGATACCACAACACACCTTCAGAGCTCATGTGGAGTCCATGCATTGGCAAGTCAGAGCTGTTTTGGTGGCACAATGTCGACCTACAGAATATTAGATAGTTGGTTGTATGTTATAGCTGATCAGTATAGATAAATCTGGCTAAATTTAAGATATTTTCCCTTTTTCTTGGAGAACACAGCAGACTGAGGGTCAGAACATACAAGCTTTGATGATTTACTGTTGCTCGTCCCCTTTGGCATGGTCAGCAGGCAATAAAAACAACAAAAAAGTCCACTCAGCTCATAGCCACACACTCAGTCAACTGCTCATAGTGACAAAAACATGCCCCCCTCAGTGAGGAATATCATGACTATGCTGATACAGTAATTTGCAAAGTCTTATTCTCTATATAAAAAGGCAAATATAATTAATAAAGTTAAAAAAAAAAACATTTTCTTTTTGGGTTGTGATTAATTACAGCACCAATCCAGAAAATGTGTCAAAAAAGTTAGTTTCAGGTATTCACTGTCAAGTGGAAATTGAAGGTCAACTAAAACTGTAGTTTTAGCAAGCATACAGGAATTTAACTTGGCAGATTAGCAAAAGAACCCACACTTACAGAACACTTTATTAGGGACATCTGCACACCTACACATTCATGCAATCGTACAACAGGTCAATTATGTGGCAATAGTACAATACATTAATTCATACAGATGGAGCCAGGTAATATTCACATCAACCATCAGAATGAGCAAAAATATGTAATTTCAGGAAAAAAAAAACATCCAGTGAGCAGCAGTTCTGTGGACAGAAATGCCTTATTGAGGGCAGAGATGGCTCAACAGACCATGGTTAAGACTGGTTCAAGGAGACAAAAAGGATACAGTAACTCAGAACACCACTCTGTACAACTGTGATGAGCAGAAAAGCATCTCAGAATGCACAATCACAGAATGCACAATCTGTCAGCCAACAGCAGAAAGCTGAGGCTGTTTTTAAACTCTATGGAAATGTCGTAAGTAGGTGTCCAGGTCAGGTGTAGTTACAACATCAATAATGATTATGAGCCCAATCCAGAAGTATTCATGCAAGCCCAAGTTTCCGTCATCAACTGTTGCTGTTTTCTTTGGTGACATGTTCAATGGAAGGGCTCAAACTAATGGTAGACATTCAGTTCTATTACTTGTTTACAGTCAGTCTAACAGGGCACACCGGGGCAAAAAGAAACTCTTGTCAGTGAGATGTTCCAATATTTTTCTAAATTGAAAAATGGGTGGTCTGCCACCAAAGATGGACAGTTGTGGTCAGATGTTTACACACACTTATCATGGACATGGATATCATGGCAATATTGGGTTTTCAGTGCTTTCTTTTTTCTTGGGCAGAATGAGTATTCAACATGAATCAATCAGGCATAACATGACCACCTCCTTTTCTCTACACTCATTGTCCATTTTCTCAATTACACTTACTACTTTGTAGATCCACAATTACAGACTGTAATCCATCTGTTTCTCTACATACTTCGTTAGTCCCCTTTACTCTGTTCTCTAATGGTCAGGACCCCCACAGGACCAGCACAGATCAGGTACTATTTGGGTGCTGGATCATTCTCAGCACTGCAGTGACACTGATGTGGTGGTGGTGTGTTATTGTGTGTTGTACTGGTGTGAGTGGATCAGAGTGGAGCAGCACAGTGCTGCTGGAGTTTTTAAACAGTCCTCAGTGTCACTGCTGGACTGAAAATAGTCCACCAACCAAAACTATACAGTCACCAGCATCCTATAGGCAGCATCCTGTGAGCACTGATGAAAGATTAGATGATGACTAACACAAACTGTGCAACAACTGATCAGATCTGTCTCTGACTTTACCTGCACAAGGTGGAGCAAGGTGGATGTGTTACATAGAGTGCACAGTAAGTGAACAGTAAGGGTTCTGACCACTGGGGGCTAATAAACTATGAAGAGAAAGAGATGGACTACAGTCTGTTATTGTAGAACTATAAAGTACGTCTATAAGATAAGTGCAACTGAGAAAATGGACAAGGAGTGTAGAGAAAATGAGGTGGACATAATGTTATACCTGATTAGTTTACATCTTTAATTTGGTGCATTTGGTGTTTTATTGGGTGGGTGTATTTCTGAAACACCCAAAAATATACATACATACACTTAGATGATTAATTCTGGCTGTAGTTAATCATGATCACTAACAGGACCTAAGAGGCCTTGGGAAGTAAAAGACATTTTGGATCTTTCAGCAATACTGAATTAATAGACTAAATGGGTGCATGTATAATTTTGACCCTGTGTGTTATAGAAAAAGTATAATTAAAAGAAATCAGTGAAAGCCCAATACTGTTGTATGTGGAATGGGAAGGTCAGTTCTGCTTAAGGTTATTGATGGCTTATTAAGAAGAATGACCATCATTGGGGAAACAAAAACCTGTTCAGATGTCATATGATTCTGGGTCTGGCAACGTGATACTGCCTGTAGGGAGTTTCAGAAATGGATAATTCCCTGGGTATGTGGGGTCCATGGCTCACGTTTCAGTCCTGATATCACAGAATTCAATTCATTTTTTTTAACAATGGACATTGTCCCAAAGCAGCTTTACAAAGACATAAAATCCACACATAACTTATAGGCTTTATCCCTAAATGTTATCCCTAATGAGAGAGCCAGGGGTAACAGTGGCATGGAAAAACTGTTGTAAAGAGGAAGAAAACTTGATAGGAACCAGACTCAAATGGGAACCCATCCTCATTTGGGTGACACCGGATAGTGCAATAATAAATAATCCCTGCTTTAAGGACACAGGCTGGCACTGAGAGCTGCTGCTGACCAGTCAGCCTTTCTAATATGTGTATAATTCTCTGCAGTCTGGCCGTTGAGCGGGAAGATGCTGAACTGAAGCACACAATTATGAATGAGGTTAAGATGCTCTTGATGGTGGATGTGTAGAATTGAGGCAGAACTGACTAGTCAGCAGCTATTTCTACAACCTTCTACACTCTGTGCATGTATGTGTGTAATAAATGGGTCACATTCTTTTAATCTCACTCGGTATCTATACTTCTAATATTAGAATAGATTTTTAGGATCAAAGAAATGTTCAGATCGAAAGTACTCATATATCAGTACTGATCTGCACATCGCTAGCACACAGTACTATTTGCTGCTATCGGTATAGGAAAACATGAAGCTTATAGAGAGAGAAAAACACTTCAGCTTCTCATAAAATGTATACAATGGTTTAACATGATGTTATATTTATGGAACTAAAACAAAAGGGAAAATAACATATCTCCCTACGATGGATTGGCGCCCTGTCTAGGGTTGTTCCTGCCTTGTACCCTATGCTGCCGGCTAGGCTCTCCCGTGACCCTGAAAAGGAATAAGCGGTCAAGAAAATGAATAAATGAATGAAAATGACATATCTGGGTGAGGGGGACTATCTTTTAGGCTATGTCTGGAACATGGCTGCCATCATGAAAACTGTCATATTGGATCAAGAGCAAGTCAGAAATTATATATATATTATATATATATACTATATATATTATATATATAGGCCCCCTCACCCATTACTTGCTGGGGTATTCAGATATGTCATTTTCCCTTTTGTTTCTGAAATAAAATGGCGTCCTGAGACTTTTGACACACTGTATATTTGGATATGGCTCTTAGATATATTTCTGTGGTTTGTATTTATATTGATCATAAACTGATCAATAAAATTAAATACTGATTTAAGCACCGATGTAAGCAATTTTGGTTTTGGTCCTCATTACACATGTAGGTTAACACTATATACATTCCACTGAGAGTATTGTAGTCACAGAACACACAGAATCACAACAGCTGAGTTGAAACTGCGAGTTAAAATTGAGGGGCGGGAGGACAGTGGGTGTTTTCCTCCAGCCTCCTGATAATAGAGGTGAAACCTTCATCTTTCTCTCTGCTGCATCAACACTTTCACTTTCACACACTCTTAAATATCACTACTAAAACTTCACTGCAAATACACACCACCTGCTTAGGGGCAGAGTGGCTACATCTTCATATCCGGCGTGCTAATTTATCTGGTGCGACCACCTGCCTTCAGAATCTTCTTGACAGCACTGTCCGTTCACTGTGTGCGCTTGCAGCTGCATGCGGGTTTATGGAGGATAGGAAAGGTGACACTAGCAGCACCCAGAATGCGCTGGAGGCTTGTGAGCTACGGAATGCTAATGCTGCTAATCTTCCTCCAGGGTCGCCAACTCAAACACGACTCACTTTTCTTATGCAAATAGCGGCAGCATGCACTAATCAGGGTTGGACGCGCCCGGGGAATTTGCCACTGCCAGCAAATATTAAACGAGATGAGGGGAGAAAAGACACATTTGTCTAAAAGTAATTAAAGAAGTAGCCCACAGAGACGGCATGATGTTACCATGGCAATAAAAGGCCAGAAGAGTTGTCCAAATGTTGGGAAGGAAGATGGACTAAGAAAAGGAGAGAGGCATACATGTAGATAGAAAGAGAGAGAGGGGCAGAAGTACGAACAGGGAGAGATCAGAGATGGATAGAGAGACATAAGGACACAGAAACATTGAGAAATAAAGATAATTGACAAACAAATGGAGAAAGAGAGAGAGATACACATAGACTGAAAGAAAGGGAGAGCTGCAGATAGTAAGAAATCAGGGCCAGAAAGACATATTGAAAAAAAAAAGAGAGGAGTGTGTAGAAATAAAGCAAGACAGATAGGTTAGACTGAGACATAAGAAGAGACTGAAGAGATAAGAGGGAATTTGACAGCATGTCAGAAACAGAGAAAAAGGTAAAGAGTGAGACAGACCAACAAGTGTGCGCATGAAGTTACCTGCCAAGTGCAGTCGGCTTCACTAAAGGCTAGGAACGATCATTGAAAGCAATCAACTCAATGAATTAACTCACTCAATTGCATTCTCTAACCAAAGTTGTCAAAGCACACTGGAGCCAGGAGATTATTGATCCCCCACTACTGCGTCTGAATGCTTATGGGACACACAATGAAGCCTAATAGGTTCCCAGAGCGTCAGGCTACTCCACCGAGAGCACAGAGGTTACGGCAGGAACTTTACAAGCTGATTAACAACCATTAGGAAAAACAGGAAGACAAATAAGAGAAAACATTTATAGGAGAGAAAGAAGGTATATCATAGGGCTTGAAATGTGGCAGATTTTATGGAGACAATCTTCACTGTACAAAATCATACACTGAAGTACCAGAAAAACTGGTATAGTAGTTAACACTTGGTAGGTCCCCCATGGGATCTTGGATGGAACGGTGCACAGTCCTCATGCTGATGTTTGTTGAGGCTCCAGCATTGAATTCCGCCTATCACGTGAAATGATTCTTGCCAGCCGACGCTGCTCACATTCATTCAGAGTCTTTTAGCAGCCAAGCTATTGTTGTAAGTTCAAGGTTTTGCCAGAATTCTTGTAGTCACACCACACACTTGAAATGCTTATGGGAAAATTCAAACTTTGCTTCTACCTCTGAAATGCCATGACCCATTTCTCGAGCTCCAACTATTAAACCCTGTTGAAATTTTTCATGGAGGAAACTCTACAATCGTCCATAGAGGTCCATCGCTTTATATACGCATTGACAGACACTACCAATGACGTGCATTTTGCATAGGCACCATAGACAGTTTTTCCTGGTATTTTAGTGTATAATTAACATTTTCAATGTACACAATATATTTAAAGAAGACATTTAACTTTGATAACAGAGGGCTGGTACTCAGTGCTGAGTTACATGCGCGTAACTAGAAATATTATACTACTACTACTACTACTACTACTACTACTAATAATAATAATAATACTATATTACTACTAATTGGATAGACTGTTGGAAAATGGCATCACACATGATTCTCACCTTCTTACCTTGAACACAGTGCTCTATTTTGTATCCTGATTTTTTTCCACACCGAAAAGAAAGATCTTAAGTTTAAAGGCATGGTCTAGACACTGATGAAAAACCCTATCTCTGACACCTTCTCTTAGAAAAACATCTGCCCATCTTGAAGTGTAAACTACACACTGGTGATTTGCATAATCTGAATGGAATGCCCAGATACTAGACTTACAAACATAAATCAGCAGACTCTCAACACAGAAAAGTTTCCCTGGGTAAATATCTTTTGAACATGACGCAACACTGCATACTGCCTAGACAACAATCCAAACCGAAAATTGTAACTATGGTCCATTGACATATTTCCAAGATTTTTTGAGATGTCCTTATCCAGAGGGACTTTATACTCTCTATAGAAAACACATCCTTCCATTAGTACAGATAGGCCAAGATGTAAGAATTATACCAAGAATACTAAGAATATACTAAGAATTCCGTTAGAGGAGATATAGTTATGTGCAGGTTATATGCAGGTTTAGTGATTTAGTAAGAGGTGCAGTCCCGTGCAAAAGTCTTAGGCACCCTATTATTTATTAGGTATATTATTTATTAACTTTTGTTATTGAGGTTTTTAGTATGAGTTCTGCATTACTGAGTCAGTACAAAAACATTTTATATTTCTTAATGTTACTTTTCCAACAAAAAATTAAACGTTACACAAAAATGTTTGTACGTCAGTAACGAAAGCAACACATTACATAACAGAGCACTTTTCAGACACAAAACATAATGAAGGCTGCTGGGTTTTACATGCAGAAATAGAAGTAAGTGTGACAGTCAAAGTCTCCAGAAGAGCTGTGGCAGATTCTCTATAAAACTGCACACATTGTACTTGGGAACACTAAGTACGAAAAATGCACACAGAATATCGACTTCCTTTAGTTTATTACTGTTTACTGCACTCTATAGTGTTTTCTTTTATGTAGAAACATCCTCATTACTTTACAGCGAGTCTCTGTATGTGCCTAAGACTTCTGCATCGTACTGTACAGTAAATAGCTGGTAAGTTTTACTGAGTGTCTTGGAGAATCTTCCACAGCTCTTCTGGAGACTTTGACTGTCACACTTCTATTTTTTGCATGCAAAACCCAGCAGCCTCTGTTTTGTGTCTGAAAAGTGTCTGGTATGTAATTACTGAAATACAAACATTTCTGTATAACATTTAATTTTGGTTGGAAAAGTAACGTTTGGCAATATAAAATCTTTTTGTATGGACTCAATAATGCTGAACTAAAAAAACACCAATAACAAAACTAATAGGACGTCTAAGACTTTCACACAGGACTGTATGTCTTCAGTCCACAGATAGCCAGTGACTCAATTTTGGAGAGTCCATACAAGCACCTGGCTGCCCATACAGAGTAGAGTCTTGATGCATAATTTCCTTGTGTTTTAAGTACTGTGGATCAACTCAAACCTAAAATGTAATATCGTCCAAGAGCAGGGTTTGATAAACGTATTTAACTAAGTGGGTGCTGGTCCATTTGGGCTTTGGTTTTGTTTGAAATATGGTGAGGGTAGCTACAGAGAGTCAGTGTAGAGAATGCTGCATACTGGGGATGTAGGAGAGACCCGAAAGCTAGAAAACAAGGCTTTGAGATAAGTTACAGCAGCCATGATGGAGCACAGAAGAAGAGCTTGCCAGAAGTGAATCTAATCATGACATAACCAAGCACCATGGAAAGATATCTCAGAAATCTTCTTATGGTGGGAAAAAAAAGAAACTATCGACATTACGACAAGTCTCATAATTAACATCTAAATCAAAAATCAAGGTCAGGTTACCGTCTGTGAAGAGGCTCATGTGATATTTAATTTTCTTCCCATCTCACAAAAACATAGCAAGAGACAGAACGACAGCTTTACATTGCCCCTAGGTGTGAGTGTGTGCATCAGTGTTCATTCTGAACATCAGTTACAGAATATCAATGAATGAAAAGTAAAATATTTGAAAGCGGTAAAGAAGAAAAACTAGCAACAACAACACGTTCGCCCTATCATCCGGAGATCGCGAGTTCGAATCCGGGTGATGCTATAGCTGTCCGTAGCCGGGAGCCTAGAGA
>JAOVYV010000040.1:8435335-8445885 GCA_025674545.1 Hassar affinis | reverse complement strand
AGAACTGTTCTACTGACTGCTATGTCTGCTGTTTTATGGTTTAGGAGAGTAAAAAAAAAAAGAGAGTAAAATCAAGGTGCTTGCTTTACTAATCACTTAAATCGTTGCTGTTGTTACTTTCTATACTTTTTTTTTACTACTGCACATGTGCCTACACACGATCATCTCTGTGCCTTTGCTCAGAGAGTGAGTTTATCAGTATTATATTTAAATGTGGAACTGGAGAGGTGCCCTTCCCTGTAGCTTCAGTGCAGGATTTTGTGACTAGTAAAGCTCCCTTTACACTCTCTCTCTCTCTCTCTCTCTCTCTTTTTGTGTGCGTTTGTGTGTGTGTGTGTGTGTGTGTGTGTGTGTGTGTGTGTGTGTGTGTGTGTGAGTGTGTACTTGTTCATCATATAATCCAAGCATGGATCTACCACTTGGAACGAATGCAACTTCTTTTCCACTTTTAATATGCTACTTTCAAAAGTGAACAAGTATTATTTGTGCCTTAACTTGTATTTTGTATTATTTGCATAATAATTGTTATACATATTTGGCCACACAGATCAATGACATTTGGCCACACAGATAAAAAAAAATGTGTTCAGCTTGATTGATTTATTTGGCGGGATTTCTTTTTATCTAATGTGTGTATTTGGTGATATTATTGCAATCCAAGCAGGTGCAGTGGCAACTAAAGTTCGAAGGCACGAAATGCGGGTCCATCCTTACCAAAGGGTAGTGACCACAGACAGAGGTTAGTTTAGCTCATGTGCTTTTGTGTTCATGACTTGTCTAGTCACTTCCTTATGGTTCTGATCTGTTACATCCAGCTTCGCTACAGGCAGGAGTGTCCGTTTTCTAATGTTAAACCCTTTAATGTTTGGGAGTGCAGACCCACGCAGTGAAAACACATACAGTACACACAGCACCTGGATTTACAAAACATTGCATGATCAATGATTCATTCCATTATTTTGATGACCTTGTGACCTTGACATGGTGTTGATGACAAATAATGGACGGGTTTTGTTTTCTTTAGGTGCCGTTCAAAATCAGATAAACTCTTTCAGAGTTACTATTTATTTTTATTTATATTGCAGGCCATAGTTCAAAATTGTAACACGTTACTGACATTTAATTAATAAACCTCCCAGAAATGTCTGCATTTTCCAAATTTTAGGAAAAAAAATCACTGGGTGCTTGGTGCAAATCCATCCTGGATGGCACAGCGGTCACCATGCACACACTCGTACACACACATTCACACCTGGAGGTCATTTAGTGTAGCCACTGGCATGGTTTTGGGAGGCAAGAGGAAACCTGAGAACCCAGAGGGGAAACCCATACAAACACAGGAAGAACATGAAACTCCTGAAACTCAGTAACCAGAGACCAGGAGCGATGCTTTTCTTTTAAAAAAATATAGAAAATCAATGTATCTTGTGATAGTTGGATAAATTGTTTGATAGTTTAGTTCCACATATTCTTTGATTATAATGGAGTAAAAAAAGAAATCGTATGAAGAGATAACTGGGTGTAACAATTATGAGCGATGAGTAGTATTATTTGATTTCACAGGCCAAAACCTTGAATTCAGTCCAGCAGAGAAACAGACCCTTGGAAAATTCCATATTGTATTATCAGTATCTGGTTAAGAGTTTTGTTTCGTTCATCTGTGGTCTGATTTACAGTTTTGGGTCATGTGGTACTTCTGCTTGACTGAATGAGAAGGAAGAGATCGTTCTTAAGTGCCATTTTAAGCTTGATGCCCTTTACCAGCTGCAATTACAGATGGCAAGTGGGAAAAAAAACATTGTCTCTATATTTTTTACTCCTTTTTTCATTATTATCATTTATCATGTATTTCTCATATCCTTATTTTTGTTCTATACTGCGAATGTTTTATATTATGGTACTACTGCTTTCCAGAAAATATACTAGTACTTCTGAGAGCCCGTTTGCACAGAACTTCCCATTTACCTGTCTGTGCATTTGAACTGGATTGCCAGTCATCAGAGGTCTCGCTATTCTTTTCCTTTTTTTATTTTAGTTTAGTTACTTTTTTTAATTTCAGTCTGTTGGTATTTGCCTCATTTGATACAGAGATGCTATGTGGCACAGCTATTATTTTGCACTGAACAAGTCAGAAGCATTCATCTCTTCTGTTCTGCAGCGAACAGACCTGTTTAAAAAAAAAAAAAAGTGAAAACTACGTCAAACCTCAGATGACAGAACTGACAAGAGTATTGAATACATGTGTGATCGAAGCTGCATAGTCTTAAGGTTGACCACTGTTGTGTGGACAGAAATGTCAGAGTATAGATGCATTTATGAAAAAAAATTCCTCTTGATACTTTTTTTTATGTTTTACTGTAAGCATCATTTTATTTTTTGTTGTTGTTGAAAAGAAAATAGTGTTTACTTGTTGCTTCTTAAAAATATATATATAAATATAAATATATATATATATATATAAATATAAAGCAGGAATGTATATGAAATGTCAATTTACTTGCAATTTGCAAAGAAATAGTAGTGATATTATAGAGGGCTATTTGTAGGAAAGGCGAATATGCATAATAGTTGCTTTATAGTACCACCTTAGAGATTTTCCTATATTTTTGGATATATGTTAGGGCTTTATATGAACGACAGGACTTTTCCAGTGTTTATATGCAAAAGCATTTTATATTGTGTCCTGTGAATTGTCAATAGTCTCCAAAGCTGAGGGCGATGGCTAAAATTCCCACAGCTTCTGTCTCCATGGCTATTATGTTATCTAGAGAAGTCCGTGTAGTTGTTGCTTTGTATCATTAAAGACCAAGAGTTTTTATGTTGTTGTAAATAGAAGGAAAAAAAATGAATTTGAAAAAGGCAATAAAAATTTTATTGAGTACAACAACAACCAACAACTGTTTTGGCCCTAAATTATTTCAGTGTTCAATGACTTTGTTTCCTTGACATTATAACCCATCTCCATCTCGACTATCGGCTTGCAGCTTAAACCTCTGAAGCGCTCTAGTGCTTAATAGCAGTCGGGTAACAAACTGCCTCGGCTGCTGTCTGGTCTGTCCTTTCCTTTCATTAGGAACTATATCTGACCCTTCACTTGACTGCTACTAACCATTAGACATGTTTACCATAGTTGGGTTCTTTTTTTTTCGTCAGGAATTTTCTCTTTTCATTTCCTCCTTCATAACATGTAACCTATTGGTTCACGTCGGCTGCCATCCTGTCAGTAAAATCATGCCCTGATTTTACTGCGTTGTATAGATGAAGACCAACAGCTCTTCCAGTGCTCTCATATTCAATCAACCCACAGTTGGAGTTGTCCTAAATTGCTAAATGCCAATCGTTTCATGCCTGACACATGGCTGAACAGGTGATGTGTAAAGCATGAATGCAGTGCAGCTTTTTTCGTGCATTTGAATCAATTCAATCTGGAGCCTAATTGTGATGGGTTTATCATATTGTCATCCTGCTTTCACTAGCTGAAACTAATCTCCTCTGTATCTTTTTTCTTTTTTCCTCCCTCTTTTGTTGCCCTTCTTTTCCTTTTGTTTTGTTTCCTTGTTTCCTTTTCTCTAACCAACCAGCCACCACCGGCAACTAACCCCTGACCTTCTGACTTCTCAACTTCACCCAATGATGACCTGCCCATTGCCCGCCTGCAGATCACTTCTCTGCTCTAAAAACAAATGAGTGAATAATAGAAAGAAAGAGCGCACTAAACAGCTTTCACTGCACTGGCAGTGGAGATGCAGCGTCCCTGCACCTGATCTCTGGACACACGGCAAAGCCTGGAAGAAGCCCTTCAGTTCAAAAGGTCTGTAGGGAGCAGACCGAAGTGCCACTGTAGACCTGCACTGAGTCATTTGTAAGCAATAAGCAATAACGGTTAGCCCACTCTGACCTGATCCTTCACCCACATACTTGCACTTAACACATCCTCTACAGCCCCACAACATGACACGTGATATTCAGATTTCCAAGCGAACACAGACCCAGCCTTCAGTCAAGAGAGGAGAAAAAACAGCCTTTGTTGCTCTGCGAGTTACCCAGGAGTGACAGTGAGACATATGTCTGAATGTATTATGTGATGGTGTGGCATTAGTGCATGCACCTTTCTGTCCCTGTATATTAGCTGTGTGACCTGGTGAAATCACAACTCTGTCTTCTTTCCTGAAAACTGATTAAAGGATCAAAGGGAACTTTGACTCACATTACCGAGATTTGGCGCATTCAATTAAGGCAGTGCAAAGCGAATGATAAAAAATAGGTGTGTTTAGCATTTTGCCCAACAAATAATCGGACACTTTTCAGTGGACGAGTTTTTCTGAGGATGTATAAGCCATGCTTGCCTACCTGCTGTACAAATGTATCAAATTTGTAGATAAATGTTCAATGAGGAAAAAAAAATTCAAACACCTGTACAGAAACCTTTTATTATCCTCCAGTTCAGGGGAAGAGAAAGTATATATTTTTACAACTGAATCTTTTTTATACAAGTATTGTAAAGTGAACAAAAGAAAACAGTAAACCCTTTATGTGAAAACAATCCCTTTTTTTTTCTGTAAATTGGATGTAGAGACGGACGACCAAACCAACCTTTTTCGTTCTGCTGACAGGGGGGTTGAAACAGAAAACAGTACAAAGTGCCTTATTATGGTTTTCACGGTTTGTTCGATCTGAATGTGTCATCGTTAGTGGCGAATGAGCGGGCCGGCTCTCGGTGCACGCAGCTTTCTCTGACGACCAACTTGCGCGGTCTTCTCATCTTTCCCCTTCCAAGAAGACACAATATTGCACTGAATGTCAATTCGGAATCTGAATCGTATTCCTCGAATCCTCTAATATGAAATGTAAAGTGCCAGGTGAGCTCTTGAGGGTAATTTGTGCACTTCAGAAATGTTGAGAAACATTCATGCCTCCAGGTTCAAGCCGATATTCCACCTTTAATAATCTGTGAACCTTGGTGGTGGAATTTATTGCCTTGTGTTTTCAGCGTAACAATAACAGAGTATGGCACTGTGAACTGCTAAAAACATCGCAATATGAGTGACTTGCAGCGAAGTTGCACCAGCGTCACTGGAAGCTGTGCGCACTGCCCATGCTGGACTGCACCATGTGTTTTACGTGTCTCCCGTCCCCCAAATCTTTCTTTACTATGCAACAAAATGGCCTCTGATGTCTTGTGGGGGGTCTCTGAGTCATTGAACATGTCTTCCTATCCTATCCTCACTTCACTACCACGTTCGGTTTGAGTTCTGCAGTGCCGTGACCGTATTATTGTATCGATGAAGGTATTAAAGTTGACGTTCAGCCTGTATAAGATGGAATTTCAAAATGTCAAAAGCATTGCTTAACCGTAGATTATGGCAAATGGTCAAATTTGAAAATATTGTATTGGCCGTACGTTACAGGTACGAGCCAGACCATACTAAATGCCGCATGATATTTCACCCTAGATAGTAATTAAAGTATAGATCTGGTTTGTATTGTTGTTTTGTTTTTTTGTTTTTTTTTCTTGATTTTATTTCTGTGAATGTTCTTTATTAAATGGGTGAAGAAGTGTATTACACACACATGCAGACATAATACTGTGTTAGATTCATGCTATGTGTGCCCCTACCCAGGTATTGCCTATGAGAAAATATGTATGTCTGTATCAACAGCCATTGTTACAAGTTTCTACCTTTTCTATCTTATTTTATATGTATGTAATAAACTACATTAAATGCCTTGTCTATGTGTATATGGTGCCATGTGTATATGACGAACGCTTATCGCATGCCTATATTATCACCATAAACTAATATCCCATTCTGTGACCAAATGCTGCGATAGGATCTCGCTGTTAGGCTCTGAATAACGTCCTTGGTGCAATTGTAGGCATTTATAAAAATCTGCTGATATTAATGGAGCTGTGCCAAGAGAGCACTTTCCAAATGAAGAGCCGTATATATTTTTTTTTTCCCCTGCCAATCGTTGCTCGGAGTCTTCCTCAGTTGATTCATAGTAGCTGACCTAATGCACAGGAATGAATAAATATGCTTAACTCTTTACAATAATTGAATACTTACTGAGCTCATTGGGCCATGTTCAGAGGTAATACCCAAATAGCACGTATCAGTATTCAGATCCAGGATTAAGCATAGATTTAAGCGTTTTCATAGACAGTTATGCGCTAATGGTTTTGTTGGACGCTGACCAAAACAGAAGCTTGTCTTAGGCATGACCTTGGATTTAAGTTAGTTTTTCAAGTTCAGCCAATGTGATATTATTCTAAGGAGGGAGCGGTACTGCCCAGCAGGTCTGTCTAACAATTTGTTGTAATGACAGTAGTTCAGTTCAATTCAATTCAATTCAATTTAATTTCTAAAGCATTGGGAACGACGGACTTCGCTCCAAAGCAGCTTTATAAAGATATAAAATCCAGATGTAATATTTAAAGTATACAAATTTTGTCCCTAATGAGAAAGCAGAGGCGACAGCGGTGAGGAAAAACTCCCTGAGATGTTAAGAGGAAGAAACCTTGAGAGGACCCAGACTCAAAAGGGAAGCCATCCTCATTTGGGTGACACCGGATAGTGGGATAAGAAACAATCCCTTCTATAAGTGTGTTCTATACTATAAAAAACCCTGCAGTAGTAAGCAGTAAATTCATTAAAGTTTTAACACAAAGTCTACTTTATTGAAAGTATCAACTGTTTTGACTGACAGTGCGCAAAACTGTTCATGGCAGTTAGTCCTAGCCATCATAGGAAGGCTGATTATATCAGTTGCTAAACCAAATGTATGGTCTCTAAGTGTATCTTTCAGCTGTCCATCATGGTGATCTTTAAGCTGTCCATCATTAGGCTGAGGCCATCTTCAGCAGCAGCGAGTGATTTTCTGGTAGATATGGATTCCTGATCACTGTCCAGTCCAACCTGGTATACTTGACATTTTTGGGCAATGCAAATGTAATGCTATTAAATAATTTGTTTTATTAGATGTGCAAAGGCAATATAAGATAAGAGAAGAAATGCTGTGTTCATCCTGACTGAAATTTCAGATTTATGCTGAGATTTATATTGCTCCCTAGGAGAAAGGATACATTTCCTATCCTCAGGACAGAATTCTATGTGAAACATTAATCATAAAATTATGACGTATGTCTCACTGGAGTGATCTGTGACCATAGCAGAAGACTTTCTGTTTTCTTCTGCGGAGAACACAAAATAAATCATAAAAAACATGGTAAACGTATTGCCTTTACGTTGGCACTTTGATTTGTTTCTCATAGCCACTAAAAAAACAAAAGCTTAATACGTCCTTGGAGCCAGTTGGTAAAACGTCAATGGGAAACTCTTAACATTCCTCATGGCATTACAGAATATATTCTTGATCCTTGTCAAAGCGGTGTTTCCGGGCAGATGAGCGTGTTTAGACAACTCCAGACAAAGAAAAATGGGAAAACTCTATAACCAGGTATTGGTCCTCTTCAAGCCCTTGTTGCAGAACTCTAACAGTGTTAACAGCAAATGTGACATTTTGTGAAAAGCGGAACTTCAGCAGTGTGGCATTTCCTCCTTGATGACATTTATTTTTACTTTACAGCAAGTGTAGGCAAAAGTAAACTGGAAATAGAGAGAAAAGCTTAATTATACACACACAAAAGCCATGATATCTTTGCCTACTGCCTTTCCCAGACTTTCATGAAGGGAATAATAATCATGATCAGCTCCCCCAGGAGCACTGCATTACACAGCGCAAGGCATCATAGGACAAATAAATCGAGCAGACAACAGTGTTTATTCAGTTGAGCAAGTGTGAGTCCTCCTTTTTTTCTCTCCAGCCCTTTTCACCTTGTTCTTGGTGCAACATCCTTCCCTCATTCGCTTCCTCTGCATCGTCTTCTTCAAGTCCAAGCTCGTGCGGCGGAAATTACCGTGTCTATCACAGGGCTCAAATTGCCTGGGCCTCTGTGCTCCTCTGCTCACCACTGATAAGGCTTGCCGAGGTTCCTGCTGGCTGTTTGGGGGCCGAAATCGCATCTTGAGTCGCCACCGGGTGTTCAGCCATGAACGTGTTTGTTTGTGCTGGGGAGAAGAAAAAAAAAAACACATGACCAAAGCTGCGGGACATTACAGCTCACTCGCCTGACTTTTCTCCCTCCTGTACTCTCGCCTCCGCTCTCCGTTTCTCTCAGCTGTGTCTGCGCTCGAGGGTGTAGGGGGTTTCAATTATACGGTGACACTGAGAGAGAATATTAAGTCTGGAATGCATTGCATTGCTGCTGAGATAAGCATTGCACAGCGAAATAAACTAGTCCACCTTGTAATGAAAGCATCAACCAATACAGTGGTGGACTCATGTGGAAGTCTGATAGGGTGACGGATGTGAACAGGGAATGCTTTCTTTTGTTGCGAAAATGTCACACCGCAAGCAATCACAACCTTTCTGCCTGCAGCTCCTTTATATTTACAAGTGAAAGTGACTTGAACTTGCACAGACAGAAAATCATACTTTTAAAAAAAATGAATATCAAGTTGCAACGCTTGAAATGAAATCTTGAACTGAATGTTTTATCCTTTAGTCATAGAAAACATACAAAGTCACTTCAGGCTGTCTGAAATATTCCGCTGATTTAAATGAGAATCGGTCAGGACAGAGAAAGAGGGAGGAACAAGAGATCAGAATGAGTGACAAAGCTCCGGGTGAGATCAGATTCCCCCTGAATCGGCAAACGTCAGACGCTGCTCTTAAAAGCTCCCTTTCCCTCACACACACACACACACACACACACACACACACATTAGCCTGCTCTCTTTATCCTAATGTAACACAATGCAGTGTGCCTGGAGAGAGGGAGGGAAGGGGCTAATGAGAAAGTAATTGTGCTGCTAAGATGCAGAGGGGACTGCTAGGATAGGCAGGCTTGAGGAAAAGCGAGCCGACCAGGCTGCCTTAAAGAGTCCTCAGAGAGTGTTTAGCAGGAACACAGGGATCACCTTAGCCATGCGAGGAACACTGCTGACCTTCATGTCTGAGCAGGGCGCTCCAGCATCAGCTTTCCGGAGACAGAGAGGCGTTCTGCACGGGAACACTGGATCTGTGGTCTGCCGCTGCTCACTCCAGTAGTAGTAGTTTCCGTTTCAGTAACATCAGTGCTTTAAGCGTTCCACAAACTCATCAGATTAAAAGGTTCGCCAGCACACACACAACAACTCTCAGCTCCTATTCATGGAGGGTTTCCTTCAGTAATATGAACATATTAAAATAAAAGCATTTGGAGAATGTGTATGCCATTTTATAGGAGTTCCATAAAGACATTCCATAACAACATTCCACACAGACAGTAATCGGGGCTCTACGTTGAACCCTTGGACCCATCACCCCTATCTAAACACAAATGTTTAGATAACAGAAAACAAAAACTATTAGATGCCATATCCATAAAACATTAAAGAAGCCCTTCCTTATGAGCAACCCACAAAATGCAGCACCTGTACTTCACAAAGCATATTACATTCCATTCAGCTTAATTCTATAGTGCTTTTAACAACTGTGGTCAAAGCAGCTGTACAGAAATTTAAATATAATTAAAATGATCCCTACATGAGCAAGCCGGAGGCGACGGTGAGGATCAACTCCCTGAGTTTCAAGTAAAGATATCCATTGAATAATGAGAATCGAATGGTTTTTTTTTGCAAGTGCATCTTTAGCCTATCCATATAAAAATATCCACAGCCATCTTTAGGGTATCTCTGTGGTATCTTTTACAGCAATCTCACAGCACACTTGAGCCATCCTTAGTGATTCTCAGCTGAAGCAGAAGCAGAGCATCAAAATGGATCAGCCAAGGTCCAGAGGGCAAGTATCTCATTATGCATTGTGGTATTTAGAACCTCAACTGTCTGCCAAATGTTCTTCACTGAATACAAGGAAAAGCTTCTAAGCCTGTAAATAAACAGTTGTGGGATCGTTTCACACCACATGGAGTTCCCATGGGCATCATGAATTCTCATCATGGCCATCACCGTCTCTGGATTTGAACTCTACTGAAAAATAAAGAATACAGTCCACATGGACACACCAATATATGTAAAAGGGCTTCAGATATTCTGCATGGACGAGTGGAGCAAGATCCATCTACAAGTGTCTCCAACACGTTTAGACTTCACAGGAAGACACTCAATCCTATACTTTTTAAAATGTTGAAATAAAACTACACCGTGCTCGTTTACTATATGTCTGCACGCAACATATCACTCGCTGCATGCTGCATGTATTAAGTCATTTTTGCTCATTTTCAGTGCTAATAATTATTCAGAACATATTTTGAAGAGCACAGCTGTGATCTTGATCTCCTCACTGCAAGATTTAGTGCTACCTGTATCATGGAGGTGCTGGCCCTGTACTGAGTTGCTGGGCTGCATATATGAAAGCCCCTCTAAGAAAGGAGCAATTATTTCACTTACCTAGTTCACAAACCACTTTGACATACAGGGGTTAGACAATGAAACTGAAACACCTGTCATTTTAGACCACAATAATTTATTAGTATGGTGTAAGGCCTC
>JAOVYV010000040.1:8420617-8435047 GCA_025674545.1 Hassar affinis | reverse complement strand
AGGCTGGTCCAATTTAGCCATGAAACCTCCCACACTAAAATGACAGGTGTTTCAGTTTCATTGTCTAGCCCCTGTATTCTGCCATTAAAACTACACCGACCAAGACCTTGTATAATTTAATGCCTATTTACATCAAAGAGTTTAAAACTTTAAAAAAATGTAATATATATATATACATAACATACATATTCACAGATGGCCTTTAAGAGGAAGTTACAATTTCACAAAAAGTTAAGATGCCTACTGAAAATGCAATAAAACCTGAAATCTGTAATTTGTTAATTCATTTGAACCTTTCATTAAGAAAGAAAAGAGTTTCAGCGTTTTCAGTTACAAAC
Organism: Hassar affinis; assembly: GCA_025674545.1. Classification (NCBI taxonomy): domain Eukaryota; kingdom Metazoa; phylum Chordata; class Actinopteri; order Siluriformes; family Doradidae; genus Hassar; species Hassar affinis. The sequence goes on along the minus strand of JAOVYV010000040.1, from coordinate 8,434,709 downwards.
CTAATTATATTTCTTTTAATGACATATTTGAATCATTTGGGAATTGACAATACTAATTGTTACAGTTTTGCGAGTGGAATTTTTGCCCTTTCTTGCTGTGTACAAGACTTGAGCTGCTCAACAGTCCGTGGTCACTGCTGTCTGATTCTCCTCTTCATGATCCTCCATACATTTTCAATAGGAGACAGATCTGGACTGCAGGCAGGCCAATCAAACCACACTGTTGTAACTCATGCAGAATGGGACCTGGCTTTGTCCTGGGAAAAGATGTTGTCTTGACATCAGCATATGTCTCTCCAAAATACCAATATAAGCCTCCACATCGATGGTACCTTCACATATATGCAGATCACCCATACTGTGGAGACTGATGCAGACTGATGCTGATCTCAGATAACTTTCGGCCCAGAGAACTTGCTGGTGTTTCTGTGCAAAATTAATATATGGCTTCCTCTTTGCATAATAGAGTTTCAGGTTGCAGTTCTCGCATGAAGTTTCGTGCAAAGCGTTGACCCATCCTTGCAGGCAATGACTAAATCCTGATGGATGTTCCTTTTAAATTCAATCTTGATGACTTCACCTGTTACCAGTTAAACTGCTAATTGTAGAACCTTGTAGAACAGTGTTACTTGTATTACTTGTCTTATTTTGCCTCTGTCCCAAATTTCTGGGGTGCGTTGCAGGCGTCAATTTCTAAATTTGTTGATGTTTAGCAAACAGAATTAAGTTCATCATTGAAAACATTGAAAATCTTTTCTTTGTCAGTTTATCTGTTAAATAAAGGTTGAAGTGAGTTAACAAATGACAGATTTCAGTTTGTATTGCATCTTATTGTAAGTGTCCCAGCTTTTCTGGAAATGGGGCTTGTAGTAAATGATCAATCAAGACAGTGTCTATTAAAGTCACAGCTAATATGTGTGAAAAAGAGCTGCCTTTTGTGCTCTGAACTCATGCGTACGTTAAAAATATGATCAACTAGTCAATTAGTGCTGCTGGTTTAAAATACTTTCAGGGTCAAAATTCATCCTCAGATGTAAATTGTCAACTGCTTTTAAATCAACTGTAGAAGCTTGCAGAAGCGCGAGGAAAATAGTTTTTTTAGATCTAACTCGCTCAGAAACAAAGTAGGTATTTATCAGGTATTTACCCCACTTCTCTTGACATGCTATGTTTCTCATGGTAATTCCTTCAGTAGCCCAAGCTCGGTGAGAATCAGTTGAGCTCTAAATAGTTAACGTCATTGTTTCGCATCCAACAGAAAAACACTGAAGTGGCACTGAAAATTAGCCTAAAGTGACCCTGAATGGAAGCCAAATGAGCAAGAAAAGTCTCTTTGCAAAGTACCGTGAGAACCTTTCCATCTTCAAAAGAATTCTCTCAGCCCTAAAGACTTGATTTGGTACGCTGTAGCTACACACATACTTGTCATTATACCGCTTTTAATCAATGCTTTGTCAGTGCTAATAATTCTTATGTTGTCCCTCTCTACTCGGCCTGACTGAATACCGATATCTGAGAAATGCTAGAAGAAACTAGGTGATAAATCTACAGTAAGGCTGTGCATCGCATGTAACAACACAAATGGAATTTTATCTGGATGATGAACGTCAGTATGCTACAGTACTTCAGTGGGGTTTTTTTTCAGCAGTATTTAGCATTCTCAGCATGTATCTGTGACAACGGCTTTGGCTGACTGTAGAAGATCTTTTGAGATCACAAACTCCATTAGACTTTCAAACCTTTGTTTAAGTAAAAGCCTAGAAATTGAAGGATTACAAATTTGTCTTTAAACATGTCCAAATTCCTGCTCATTCCGGTCTCATCGTCCCCACGCCCCACCCGTCCCCGTCTCATCGCCTCCAAACTCATTTGAAAGACCGCCACCCTCAAACCCCTGCACTGTTTCCATGTTTCCATAGCAACCAAGTCTGAGGGTTTCTTTGGATTTGCAGTGAGATGCAGCTCCATAATGGGGATCTAAATGGAACAGGAAGAGAACAGTGGGGCGGATAGGAGGGTGAGTGCTTACAGAAGAGGGGGTGGGGGTTTAGGAAAGCAGCAAGAACAGTAAGAAAATGCATTGATAATGACATCACCCGCATTTCCCACAGCAGCCAATGCCTTAGCAGGATCTGGGTCTTTCATTTGCTGGCTTTGGGGTTCGCCTTTCAGGAGGCCTGGAGAGGCCAGCGCGCCCTTCATCTCAATGGGCTTTTTGTTGAGGAACAGAGGAGCTGTTTCTCGACCCACAGAAAGGCCTGGCTAATTCACTTCACGGTTGCCAGGAAGCCAGGGTCTGTGAGCTCTGCAACAATGGCAAACTTCATTGCCTCATTTCGGCAGCCCGAGAACTCACAGCTGCAGCTCCAGAATTCTAATGGGAGTTTGTTCCTCCTCTTTCTGTTCTGCTGTCTCTCTCTCTTTCTCTCTCTCTCTCTCTCTCTTTCTCTTTCTCTTTCTCTCTCTCTCTCTCTCTCTCTCTGTTTCCCTGCCTGCCAGTTTCTTTCCATCCTTGCACAATCTTTCATCTTTCTGTCCGATGTGATCCCCCCATACACTCTGCATAAAAGGAAAACAGAGTTGCCAGAATCAATGGACTGTGTGCAAAAAATGTTTGCAAGCCACAGTTTAAAACCAATTCATAATAAATCAACTCAATCTGCATGTAAATTATATTAAAATGACATTTAAATATTTAGATTCATGGTAGTATAAAAAAAAACACAAAATTCTTAGCATGAGGTGAAACAGATGAATCCAACGGGTGGTCGGCTAACTAACTGCTTAATTTGGCAACTCGGCAGCGAAAAGGCCATTTGAGCGTGCTGGCTCTTTGCTCGGTAGTCGGATGCCCTCTAATGGATTGAATGTGTAAAGACTGGGTTGACCTTAACCTTCTCTGAGCTTTTACAAATTGTAGCACAAAGTGATGTCATTATGGTTTCTCTACAATTTTGACTCCTGATAATAATAATAATAATAATAATAATCATAAGAAGAAGAAGAAGAAGAAGAAGAACAATAGTAATAATAATAATAATAATAGGCTGTTTTATCAGGTACACTAACCATATGGATGCAGTTTATATGGAGCCTACACTGATTGTTGCTTCTCTGGTGCTATGCATCTGTTGCTACCCCTTCTGTCAGTCAAAAGCAACCAGCTGAAAACACATCAAATCAGATATTCATACCACAGCAGTGACCCTGCAGAAGAGTTGAAGTCCATCTGTTTGAGTTTGAGTTATATTTAAGTGAATGTGTTTGAGTTAAAGCACTTTAGTCAGTGCATTCTGTTTAATCTCACCAGGCATCTGTCAATTTCTGCATTTTGACTAGGGAAATGTGTGCCAGCTGCCAGCTCAAAGTAAAGCCTTCACATTTCTCAGTGTTTTACCTACACTTCAATGCATAATCGTTTCATTTCTTTAATGTGCACTGGTGCAGAATTATGGATAGCTAAACATGTTGTATTAATTCCCTGTGTTACAGCACTCCACTCCAACTTGGTGTCTGGACTTTTTGACCACGGTCCTAACCCTGTGCACACATGTAACACTGGGGAACATGGACCCTGGAAACATAGGGATGTGCCTATTTGAGACCTATTTGATGTTCCCAGGTCCTCTGCTCCTAATTTCAATATTCTGTTAGAATTAACCCTCCTATTGTGTTAAGGTCAAATTTAACCCTGTTAAAATAAAAATATTTCATAAACATTGTCCAATTTCTATTGAAACAAGGCTTCAACATACACTATATTGCCTAAAGTATTCACTCACCCATCAAAATCATTGAATTCAGGCAGTCACTTCCATGGCCGCAGGTGTATACAATCAAGAACCTAGGCATGCAGACTGCTTCTACAAACATTTGTGAAAGAATGTGTCACTCTCAGTGAATTCCAGTGTGGTATAGTGATAGGATGCCACCGGTGCAACAAGTCCAGTCATGTAATTTCCTCACTACTAAATATTCCACAGTCAACTGTCAGTGGTATTATAATACAGGACTTCACTATTCAAACTTGACTCAAACTGTTGTTTGGGTGGGGTTTGATACACAAATGTACCTAGAATGTTTTTATTGCTGCATGCCACACTATTCATACTGAAGTACCAGAAATACTGGTATTACAGTTTTTCGCGAAATACATAGCCTATGCAAAATACATAGCAATGCCACCTATGCACATTATTTTCCACCATGGGAATGGCAAGTTTTCAAGATTTTAAGATTTTCTACAAGGTTTAATAGTTGGAGTTGTGAGATGGGTCATAGCATTTCAGAGGTAGAAACAAGGTTTGGATTTTCACATATGAGCATTTGACTACAGTGACTACAAGAATTCAGGCAAAACCTCAAACTTGCAACAACAGTATGGCTGTAAAAAGACTCTGGCTGAATGTGACCTTAGTGTCGGCTGGCAAGAACCGTTTCACGTGATAGGTGTGCAACACTGCCTCAAGTAACATCAGCATGAGGACTGTGCAACGTTCCCTGCAAGATCTCATGGGGGACCTACCAAGTGTTAACTGTTATACCAGTTTTTCTGCTACTTCAGTAATACACCAGTGTTCTCTGTGGGTCAGATTGTACCCTATTTTTGGTAATTTGATGATTTGGTTTGATGGGATTTTCAACAGCAAGATAACTGTGGCCTTTAAACATTAAAAAAAAAGTAAATGTAGACTTTGGTGATTTAATCAGTCAGATCAGTTTCAAAAGGCACCTAACTAAAGAGGCAGTTAAATAATCATTCCATTTCATATTTGCCCCAAGTCACGTATCAAGGATGAAGAGACACATGAGCCCTTCAGATAAGAATTTCATTGCGCCACTTTAAATGTCTTTTAAGCCAGAGTGTGTTTTCCAGTGCCATAAAACAGGATTGTGTCTGAAATGAGCATGGAGCAGTAAGATTTCCTCCCTGAAAAACAACCACTTTTAGCAGTTGCTGCAGTTCTGATATTCGACCGCTAGGTGTCACGATAACTCCTTGGTGCTTTCTGTTGCGCAACATCCAAAAAGGAAAAAGGCTTATAGTTTGTGTTTATTTATTTATTTATTTATTTGTTTGTTTGTTTGTTTGTTCATCTATTTATTTATTTAATAGGTGATCACTCAAAATATTTGTTAAATGTTTGATATAAGTGATGGGGCTCAGTGGTTTATGACAGTCTACTGACCAGAAGGCTGCCACCACCAGGACTCCAACCCCAAAACACCCAGCCACACAAATGGACAAAAACGTGTAAGTCACCCTGGATAAGGGCATCTGCCAAATGTCATAAATGTAAATGTCCGGTCCCACCTACCTGCCTATGCATGAACCACCACTGACAGTGCTCAAACACACTGGCACACTATAAGCAGGGTTGAGCAGACAGATGATTATGTTAATGTATCAAAAATGTCTGTGTTGCATTTCAAAGAAGCGCTGAAAATTATGGAAACCCAAAGATGCTATGGATTTGAATTTAATTTCAACTTCGTTTTCTTGTGATAACATTTTTTGTTTGTTTGTTTTCTTGAGATCTAGAGTTATTTATGTCAGTTCCACAAAATACCAAAATTTTGTTTCTGGCGATACAACACCATTAATCTGAGATAATTAAACGAGAAAACATCTTTTAGGGTTTGAGTTAGTTTGTTATCAGGGGAAACAGTATACCATTATTTCATGATAATGACAAAAATCGAGATCACAAGAAAACAAATGACATACGGGAACCTAAATGAAACCTCAATTAAAATGTTCACTCATCTCATGGCATCTCAAGGGGTGAAACTCATGAACCGCATGAGGGAGAGTGTTTCTGCTATGTAATCACCTCATCTTATGGCACGAGCCTGTACCGCTGCCAGGGGAACTGCTTCTCCCATGTGACGTGACTGCTGACAAAAGCAGAAGGATGAACTCTGAAGGCAGACTATATTATCTGCTCAGATTCTGCCAAATGTGTAAAACCCACTGGACAGTGTGACAGTGCAGATGGACGAATCAGACTTCAAGAACAACTCAAGACATGAAGAAGTGTAATATTCTGATAAGGCCAAGTCAATCACCTAAATCCACCTGAGCAACCCTTCCCTTGCTGGCAGAGCATCACCAGGAAAGAAAGCCAGCGTCTGGTAATGTCTATGCTTTCTGCTCATTGCCTGTAAAGGATTCACAACCAAGTATTAAAAAGGTGCTTGATGGTTATGTTAAAATATATTCAAATAAATTTCACATTCATCTTTTACTAATGTTTAAAACTATTAATACATAACTGCATACTTCATTTTCAGAAGTAATCAGTTTCCTTTTCATTTCCTTTCACTATCATGCCTCGTTCAAACTCCGATCATTCACGTCGCCTTGCCATGAGTACGCTGGTCAGTGTTCCACCTCACTCACAAGATAGCACCTCACAATTGATACGTGTTTGCGTTCCCAAGTCATCCCCTGAGGTAATGCCACTTCACATTCAACTTACAAACGGCTATCCCATGACTTTTGGTACAAAGTATATCCTTTATATTTTGTTTATCAAGACTGTTTTCATATCTGTATATTGTTTAATATTGTTTGTAACTGTTTTGGCAATAATATACCTTCAACATTTATGCCAATAAAATACATTTGAACTTGAAATTGAGAGCGAGCAAGCGAGAGAGAGAGAGAGTGAGTGCTCTCAAACGGCTTTGTCGCCACCTTGTGGTAGAACACTGCACTGAAATATATAAAGATCCCTAAAAGGCCCTTGTCTGTAAATTTCAGGCAATACATAAAAAATGTCAAACCTCATATTTGAACAGATTTCAAATAAATTTTTTTACTAGTTTGAAATTAGGCTGCACACACTTCCACTGTAACAAACAAAACCCACTACTTCTAGTTAAAACGAAACAAGGGATGTCATCCTGAGAACAAAATCTCTAGTAGTGTACATTTGTGAATTTAAAACCAGACAATAAATCCTGTAAATAGCCAGTTTGCCAATAATGAAACAATGAAAAATGAGCAAATACTGATCAGTCTGATCGTTATTTACAAACTAGTGTATTTCAAAATGGCATATATTGTATTACAGTAAGTAATTTCTAGAACCGGTTCACCGTTTTAATGTTACTTGTGTAACAAGGACACGATCATCGGCTGCAAAAGCACAGCTGCAGCCCCTTGTGGAAAACTTGCGGATGCTAAACATGAGTGAGTGAGTGAGAGAGAGAGAGTGAGTGAGTGAGTTACAGTCCATTCCCATGAGGTGCTTTGCATCTAAAAATGCAAGTATGAATAAATAAACAAATGAACTGACTGCCTGATGGTTAGCGATCTGAGCGTCTGCTTCAGGAGCACAGGCCTACTTTCCATCCAACGCAAGGTCAATATTGCGATTTGGAAAAATATCTTTTAAAAATATGTATACATTTTGAGAACTATGAAATGTACACACACTGCTTGAACCAATGGTTTATTACAAAACTGCAAGACAGAAAATTCATAAATTGTCTTCTAATGGCAAACACAACACAAAAAACATACACCTCTTATATTAGATGTAGGTCCGCTGCATCAAAAAAAAAATGAGACAAGACAGCGGTTAAAAACAGAAGGTAATGATATGGACATGACCCATAATGGGGAGAAAAGTGCAGAAAACAAGGAGAAACCTGTTTACTGCAGAAGAAAGGTGGCGGCAAAAAGAGACTAATAAGATTAAATGATTTTTTTAACTAAGGGAATTTGACCCTCAGCTTCAAGGTTGAACAGAGGAACCATTTCAAAACAAATGAAGAAAAATCAGATTACCAAGCATATTTATTTATCCGTTGTTTTTTTTTCACCATAGCAAACACCAATCTGAGTCCGATGTCAGAGCTGTGCTTGATTTGTGCAACTCAACCCCTCTGAACCCCTCAGACTCATAGTTCATAGAGAAGCAATGGCTTTAAAACAGGTCAGTCATTGCTATTTAACCTGTTTGAACGGTAACCGGTTAAGCAGAAGGTCAAGCTGACGTGAACATACAGAGAAACCGCCACCGAGGTGCACGGCTGTAGAGAGAACCGAATCGAGTGCACGTGTACGGTTGCTTCCTAAAAGCTTTGGTGGCGCTCAGTCACTCACAGCATCATGGAACGTCGTGAACATAACTTTGTAAAAGGAACAGTAACTAGACTTCTGTCTTCGGATATAAATCAAATATTTCAAACAGATGGTAGGGAAAAGTACTGGGTGAGTAAAAGAAGAAAAAAAGCATTAGTATTTGCTTTTTTTTTTCCCTTTCTTTTTTTTGCTCTCTGTAATATTTCATTCCAAATTTGCAGGTATGTAGTGCTTGGTTTGTTTGTTTTTAATTCAATCAATAGTGCAATGCCTGGTGAAATATGAAAACCCCTGGTTATTTCATAAATTATTCAAAGTTATTATTCACAATTCAAATCATTCACACTTTATAACTTTTTCTTCATGGCATTTTTTCTTTTTTACACATATGCACATATTTAAAATGTATATATATTTTGGTGAGTATATTCTCTCAGTATATTCAACATGCACACACACACACACGCACGCACACGCACACACACACGCGCCCGCACGCACACACTAATTTATATGAAGTCACCATTTTTGGATGCATTGTTGCCTGTTGATGGCTGCATCGTTTGCAATTCGCAGTTCTGTGTAACCCATGTGGATTCAGCTGGACAAATGGACAAGTAACCTTTCAGAGCTTCCGCGCTTTAATCAATCAGACGAAGGAAGAACAGTACTAGAGAACCAAGCACTGTGCAGAGCAAAATCTGACTCCAAATCTGAAGTGTCAAACATGGAGGAAAAAAAAAAAGATTCTTTCAAGAAGGCTTGTCTACTTGGCAGGTCAAGAACACACAACCAATTTACCCCAAGTCAACATGTAAATTTGAACCAACGAATACAAGTCAGTGAGTGTATGTACGCGTTTTAATAAAACCATTTGCTGAAAGAAAAAGTGAAAATCCGGAGATTGGATGATCATATTTGTCGGTCGATGGTAAAGGGAGGAGAGGCGACAGGATCTCTGGGCAGAAAAGGTCAAATTGATGAATTTCGTCTAGACATCAAATCTCAAAGCCATCCTCTTAACACCTTCTTGGCGTCTTTTAGGGAGCTGCTGCTAGCCACACAAAGTACTACTAACGGCTCACTGACAGCAACGCTGCCTTCCGATTAGTCTATATTTTTAAACCCTACAGTCATTTCTATTAAGTACTTCATTTTGTTTTCAGGTGTGTTTAGTGCAAGCATCCAAAATATTTAACAACTGCAACGCTAACGTCAATTTTTTTTGTTGTTGTTGTTATGAATGACTACAAATAAAAAGGCAGACATAAATAACACTACAGACCTGCCAAAACTATTACCCTGCCATTAAATTAACTGTCCCTAACCGTGACCAAAAGAGGGAATGTCAACAAAAATGTACAAATCTTTTACACTTTACACTGCCAAAGATGGCCTGAACATCTCTAACATCACCCCAAAAAAATCTAATGAAAAAAATTATTACGTTGACGCCTATTGCTGACAACACACAGCCAGCGACATCGCACCCACTTCACAATGAGAGTAATGTCAAATCTGTCCTTTAACAAAATAAGAAAAAGGTTGGGGAGGGTGAAAGAAAGATAGGGACCAAAAAAAAAAAAAAAAAAAAAAACACAAAAAACACAAAAATAAGGACTTTTCCCATAAGCTGTGCTTGGACAGTCCTGGAACGTGAGGGTCTCTCACTCGGACTCAGACTCCAGAGGGGCACTCTCATCGATCAGCTCATGTTTACATTGTTTAGGCGCCTGCTTTAACCCAGAGTGGACCTTCTTGTGGCGCGAGAAGCTAGACGAGTGAACGAAGGTCTTCCCACAGTGCTGGCACTCGTAGAGCTTGCCAGAGGCATGCGTCTGCTGGTGCTGCTTCAGGTTGGACAAGCGAACAAAGGTTTTCTTGCACACGTTGCACGTGTAGCGCCTGTCACTAACATGCGTTTGCTCGAACTTGGCGAGGGCGACGCCGCAGCCCGAATACGGCTGATCATCGTCGGTGGTCAGCGGCAGCCTTTTCTTGCCACCTTTGCGGCGCTTGTTCTTCTTACACAGCGTGTAGTAATTGGGTTTGTCACGTGAGCAGAGCTTTAGGCGGATCTTCAGGTCTGAGGACTTGTCCAGTGTGTCTCTGCCCTGCGTGTAGGAGTTGAGCAGCTGCCGCACGTGAGACACTTGGTGCTTGGACAGGTTGGTGGATGTGCTGAACACCATGTCACACTGCGTGCACTGGTACTGCTTCTCACCCACAGAGAATTTGCCTTCCGTTTGCTGCGACTTCTTCTTCTTTGATCCACGGCCAGACGGGCGCTTCTGATGGGTTATGATGGGCACCGGCGTGGCCGCCGTGTAGAGCGGCTTCAGCTGTTTGTCCAGGCCTTTTTTATGGATCAGCCTGTGGCGCGAAAGACTGGAGCTGTGGTTGAATGACTTGCCACATGCATTGCATGTGTGCAGTCTCTTGATTTTGTGGCACTTCTTATGGATTGCCAGGAGCCGCTTACCGTTGCATCGCACGCCGCATAAGTTGCACTGCAGGAGCTTTTTCCCATCTTCTGACTTGCCACTCACTTTAGAAAGAGGTGAGGTGGAACTGGCCAAATGGTCACCTGCAGAGTGCAGGTGAAGGTGGCGCGCCAGACTGGACGAGTGGCTGTAGCTCTTGCCGCAGATGTGGCAGTTATAGGGCCTCGAATGTGAGCCACCTTTATCCCAATCGCTGTCTGAGCCATCGTCATCTTCTTCGTCCTCCCCAATCTGGGTGCTCACAAGCACCGTGTGCTCGTCTACATCCGAGACACTCCTTACCTCCTCCTCCTGGGAGGCGATCAGGCCAGTTTCTGTGTCCTCACACTCCGCATACACGGCCTCATACGGGACAAAGAACCTCTCATCGGAATCGGTTTTAACCAGCTGGTCAGAAGGGAAGCTTTCGTCCGATTCCCTTTTCACGCAGGACAGAGTGAATTTAGAGCCCACCTCTGCCCACTTGACCACGTACTCAATGGGCTGGGTGTCGAGTTCCACTGTGATAAAGTCCGCGCCAAGCGCATCGGGTTCAGATGAAGTTATCTCAGTTCCTGTATCCTCCATCGGGCCTGCTCTATAACAGTCCGGGGTCTTGTCGAAATCTCGAGTTAAGCAATCTCTGGATCTCACAGCCTCGAGTCACACCTCAGCAAATCCTAGCAGAAACAAAACAGACAAATAAAAATACCTATATTAATCCTAGCAGGAATATAGGGATCAGGTATTAGAACAGTCTCATAACGCTACTGGGAATAGTTCCAAACCCAGAGTAATGAAGTGGGAAGAGGAAAGGAGACGGGAATAAATACAGGGTGTAGGCAAACAAAAGGTTCAAACTGCACTCAGGACAACTAAACATTACTAATCGCTTTAACACGCTGTACTGTGCGGGGTAGTCGAGGGAGGAAGGTCACTGTGACTACGGTTACCCGTTTCAGGATCATGCTTAAGGTTTAATTCAGCTTTAAAGCCTGAACAGAAGGTAGGGAGAAACTGCTACACCCGAGCTCCCAGTACAAGTCACACCGAGCTAAAGTGGAAAGCGAAAGCGGCGGCTCGCGCACGACAGCGCGAGGTTATTTCCTCATTGCGCGGGGCCTCGGCGCCACCGTTTCCCTCACCGCAGCGCTACACGCAGCTACACGATCACCAGCAAACACGCAGTCGGTGTGTGTCACCAAGCTCACCATCGTTTTGCAGCTCCGATCGCAAAGCCAGTTGTCAAAAACGCGTGTTATTGCAAACAAACAAGCAAACAAAGCATTGCAGTGCCATACAGGAAATACAACAGAAGGAAGACACGGCGCGCGGTGCATTATGGGTAGCACGGATTAAAAGGGCTGGTAGGCGACACACTCCGGAGTGTGTGCAAAGAATACCGTTTTTTGATCCAGCATGGTGCAAACAGGCAACACGTTCGCATACAGAGAGCACCAAACCATCTTCCACATCTGACCTTGTAGGGAGAGACCAGCCCGTCACGGAGCTCAGCTCTCTGGCCTGAATTCAATCGGCCCGCCATAAACTGCGCCCAGCCTGACGGGCAGAGTGTTCATCCCACGGCCCGACCACCGGCCACCACGTCTCCGACTGATTACACAGGCGGTGTCATGCTCATTTGTGGTATTAAGCGCATTATAAGGCTTTGCTGAGGAGCTGTGGGCTTGACACTCAGTGCCCGTGTGTGTGTGTGTGTGTGTGTGTGTGTGTGTGTGCGCGCGCGCGCGCATGGTGAGGACACACTGAGCTCGAGTCTCTGCACATCAGCCGCCACTAAACCCTAAACTAAACCCTGAGCGAGCCTGCGTTAATCCCGCTGTATCTCGGACTAGCAGAGTTTCAACTCGTCCCCGTTTATCGCAGGACTCTGACCGAGCCACACAGAAGCTCCTGATGAAGGAGGACGCTTTCAGAAAGCTACAGCCACACGGCCGGGTGTCACTGCGCTCACACACCATGGCTGCTTCGGAAGCCTCGAGCCCGGAATGCAGATGGAAATTCACAACAGAAACTGGAAACCAGGCGGCCGTGTTGTTACACGTAAACGCGGCGAGGACATCATGTTTTCCCGTCACCCTACAACACCCATCAGACGCTTTGTCTGCCCCATGTCTGTCCGGGAACCCTAGCAGGATAACGTAGTAACCAGAATTGAAAGTCATTACCGAGCATCTGCCCTGAAAACAGCCGTGTTCGGTCCTCGCAGTAATCTGACTGCTCGCTTCTGCCGCACCTCTGCCAGATCATAAACGATGGCGTCATGACTGTCAATTTAGCCGTTTTTTTGCATTATATCGCTGATCTTAGTACAATGCCCAGCCTCGGTCTGGTCTGCCCGCCGTGTGTACGCCAATCCGACTGAGGTTCGTCGAAGCATCTAAGGATCTAAGGATCTGGCCAGAAAATAGACTCGCTGTCGTAAAGACTGCCGTGAACGTCGCATGAAACTCTTCTCCAAAATAATTATAATGAACGCCCTGATACATGCGTGTTAATCTGCCTTTACATAATGTGCACTGATATGTTTTTTTCACCAGCTTGTATTCCGAGCAATATTATTTCCGATTTTAGGGATGAACCTTGTTCTGGGATGATAGATTGCTTTACGGCAAACGACGGGATTGGCAGCGAGGCTTGAAGGCTGGGTCGTGTTTTGTACACTGATCATTTGACACTTGCTCGTGAGAGCCAGTAGACACCGGAAAACGTCAGCGTTACAAATTCGGTTGTTCGAAACGAACGCTCCAGATCCGTTTGGTGTGTCGGTACCGGCGCGACGCTGGAGGCTGCAGGTGCGGAAGTAAGGAGGTGCTGCGTTCTGCCAGGCGACTTCACCTGAACCAGATGTTGTCACGCCGTTCGGTTTGCCAGGTGTGATTACAGGAGAGCAATAACAAACTTGGGATGGACAAGGAACCTGCAGGATCGTCTAACCCGGGTTCAGGAGGAGGAGGAGGAGGAGGAGGAAGAGGCTTTGATAGGTTATTCAGATCTACAGGTCCGGCATATTCAAATTCAGAGCTCTCCGGTGTGCCTCGTAAGTAAATCAAGAATACCACAGTGTCTTATATAGTCACTTCTGGAGCTCCTCTGGCCATATCTGTGTTTACAGTCAGCTACAGAAGTGAGGGTTTCATAACAACAATGTATCAATGTATGTAAATATTCGTTCATTCATTCATGTTCAGTTTTTTCCTGGTTAGGGATGTGGTGGATCCAGAACACTTGGCATGAGGCAGAAATACACCCTGGATGAGAAGCCAGTTTATCACTGGGCACTGCTCTCTCTCTCTCTCTCTCTCTCTCATACACACACACACACATTCAGAACTTGGGAGCTGGGAAGAAACCGGAGAACCCTGAGGAAACCCAAGCAGACATGGAGAGAACACACATAAACTACGTACAGGGGCTAGACAATGAAACTGAAACACCTGACATTTTAGACCACAATAATTTATTAGTATGGTGTAGGGCCTCCTTTTGCGGC
>JAOVYV010000040.1:8389389-8404713 GCA_025674545.1 Hassar affinis | reverse complement strand
CTCCACATCATTGCATTCAGTTTTTATTCACAATTTGTTTAGTGTCCCAACTTTTTTGGAATCCGGTTTGTAAATAAGTGCAGTAAACAATAATAAACTAAAGGAAGTCAGTATTTGGTGTGCCTTTTTATTAAATAGTGTCCCAGGTACCCAGGTACAATGTGTGCAGTTTTATAAGGAAATGTTTTTTAAGCTTTTAAGTTTATTGAGCATCAATAAATAAACAGTAAGGTGCACAGTAATGTATACTCAGTTTGCTGTAAACCTGGCCTGGACTCTCCGGGTCCAGCACTAATGGGTGCGCAGAACTAGACCTAGAATGAGTAGATGCTTTGAAGTTGCTACGTAGATCTTGGTTCATCCTACAGTTATCAGGACTCGTTTGGTGGTGGGTGTGGAGCACATGAAGCGCTACTCGAGAACTCTATCAGACTTTATCTCTTTAACTCTGTAAGGTTTTAGCTGGCTAAACTCTTTCTCCTGCACCTCTGATGTTGGTGTTAGGCTCTTCGAGGCACAAAATCAATTTGAAAGGCCACAGCTCTCAAATGCACACAAGAATGTTATTCTGAAACTAGACCTTGAATACCCTGTGCCACTGACTCTGTTAGTTATGGCACATCCAGTAGCTGGTTTTATTTTCATACTTTGCCACTGGTTGATAAAGACAGTAATTTTTTGGGGTTGTCTGTACAACCCAAATTCTAGTTATTTCTAGTTAATTCTGATCTTATTGTCCTTACTGAAGGTAGCGGTTGGAACAGCGTGTGACCGGAGTGCGTGGTGTCCTTGATGACACTGCTAACCTTTGTAGCTTAGGAATACTTGAGTTCTGGGAATTATAACATCTAATAGGTAGTACATGGCTAAATTTCTAGCAGTATTATAGCTCAAAGTAACGTGAATTCAGGTCTACCAGCCTTAGCATTGGATATTTCAAGTTAATGATTAAGCACTCTTGTAAGTCGCTTTGAATAAGGGCGTCTGCTAAATGCCATAAATGTAAATGTAAATGTAGCTTTCTTTTTCATTTGGCTGGCATACA
Source organism: Hassar affinis (assembly GCA_025674545.1). Lineage (NCBI taxonomy): Eukaryota > Metazoa > Chordata > Actinopteri > Siluriformes > Doradidae > Hassar > Hassar affinis. The sequence goes on along the minus strand of JAOVYV010000040.1, from coordinate 8,403,668 downwards.
ACATGTCCATGTCTGACAGTGGTGTATTTGTGTGTTGTGCAGGGGGTCTGCGTGGAGCAGTTCGAGGAGGCGTGGTCGGCTTTGCGTTATCTGGACTGTATGCCTTGTACAATAACTGGGACCATCTGACAGGCAGCACTCAATACTGATGGACAAGAGTATTTTGTGGTATTTTGCTCTGTTGGATGTCATAGCCTGGTATAAAGCACTGATTTTATCAAGATTAAATTATTCACTTCATTTTCACTTCATCCAGTGCTGCATTTCATGAACTCTAACCAGCTATGTGTGTCATTTCTATCCATGATGGATTTGCGTCTTTTTTCCATGGGGTACGTTCAGTTGAGTGCAAAACCTGCTTTGAAAATAAAGTAACCAACAATGCAATTAATGCATGTAGGGAATAGGAAAAGAAATCATTATATGAACATGTAACCTGGGTTTGTATATAAACTGAAACTTGGAAGTGCTGTATATTTTTAATATTATAACCAAAAACCAGAAAGAGTAACATCTTTTACAACTGTGTGATGTTCTCTGGTTCACTGTTTTATTTTTAAAAATTGCTTTGGTTTCTCGCATAGTGGATTGTTGTGCTTTAAGACGAAAATTATATCTAATGATTACTGACTTGTTTTTCATTTCTCTGAATTGTTTCTTTGCTAAACATACTAAAGAGGCCTTTTTATGTGCACTATTGAGTCAAGTATCATAATTATTACATAAAAAACCCATTGTTGTCAAAAGGATACTAATCTGTTTATTAAATAATTCATCTCATTAAAAATATAGACTCAAGGGAATAAATGAAGATCACGACTAACATTTCTACTTCTGGTAACTGGCTTTGACAGTCAGACTCACTTGCTTCAGAGCATGACTGCATGACTTTATGACTGTGCTTAGACAATTAGCATGACCTTGTGCCAAGTTTTCAATCTCCTGATGGCTTTCTGTATCAACATTACAGATAATAAGGAGGAAATTGCCTTTACGTTATAATCCAAGTACAATGCAGTGTAAGCATAAAATGATATCTCCTGAAACCTTAAATATAGAACTGACACTAAGCATGTACACCTAGAGCAATTATTTTGAATAATTACAAAGTATTAAAGTACTAAATAATAAAATATTATTTAACTGGACATTTTGTGTTTGCATGCCTGAGGTTAGAGTGCAGAGTGTATTTACATCTGCTGTGCAAACCGTGATTCAGCTGCTTTTGAGTCTGTTACAGGGGCCAATGATGAGTGGACAGGTGTCTATTTTGTAACAAGCCATGTGTCATTAAATTAATCATTTATACACAAAGGTAGTAAAAGCTTTAATTCCAGATGTTGCAAGTGTGTCTGAACTCTGTTGCTACTGTCATTCAGTGCATGTACAAAATCCATATCAAGCCCAAGAGCTTCAGTTACTGTTCCCATCTAACATCATTGTAGTATGGTTGCTGGTACCAGGGCTGGACTGTGTATTTCAGAGACTGCTGATCTCCTGGGAATTTATACACACCAGTCTCACACAGAATGATGTGAAAAACAAAACACTGAGTGAATGAGTGTTCTGTGGGTGGAAAGAGAGGTCAGAGGAAAACGGCCATCTCGGTTGCCAGGAGGGGTGTAGTAACTCTTTACAACCATGTTAAGCAGAAAAGCATCCCAGCATGCACAAAACATCAAACCAAGAGGTGGAAGGGCTATAACAGCAGAAGACCACATCCATTCCACCCCTGTCAGCCAAGAACAAGAATCTCACAGGCTCACAGAAACTATACAGCTGAACATTGGGGGAAAAATTGCCTGGTGTTTTTCCAGGCTTCAACTCTTCAGTTATGTTGAGTCTGTGTCCAAAGCTGCACTAAAAGTGCATGAATGTATAGGTGTACATACGTTTCTAATAAAGTGTACATTTAGTTTCTGAATATTTTTTCCCCTATCAAGTCTATGTTTAAGTCAAAACACATTATATATGTCAATTTGAAGTGGATATAATAAATACAAACAAGCATGTCAAACACTTATGTGTCCTCAATGTTACTTCCCAGCAGAGTACAGAACATGAAACGAATACTTCCTCAGTCAACATGAGCAAAGAATGAAACAGGCATTACGAACATTTTATTGTTTAAATATATTTATTAAGAGTTAGATTATGGTACAGAAGACAGAAAGCATATTAGCAAGAATACTCCAAATAACATAGGTGTAGGATTCGTTTGTGATCCGTATGTATGCATGTGTAGCATTCGTTCAGAATGAGACAATGGGCTTAAAAAGGGACCCTAATAAAACACTGACATAAAAGTGGCAAAGTCACGTTTTTAGTTTGTATTGCACCAACGCCTTGGTCCTTTGAGGAAGAGATGGCAAAGCTTAAGGATCCTCTTATAAGGTTTCTTGGTAAATCTGCGTAAGCATTTTAAATTGACTTTATTAATGAATATACTGCACAGAACTGAATTCTCAGGCCCACACTATATAGAGCAACAAGCGTTTATATACCTTAATACATTTTCTAAGTTAGTTTGCCACGCTGTATTCAGGGATTCCTTTAGGGAGTCCCACACAGGCCAAACACACAGTACAGCAGCACCACACAAAGGGACATTTAGAGAAAAAAAAAACACAGATTCCCCTAACACACTGTGGCAAACCTTAAATGCAGAATGTCGAGACGTTATCAAAATGTACTGTGCAGAATATTGTACTGTTAGGTTAGCTACTCTGTGCACTTATTCCTTTAAATCTGCTGCTCCTTTTCAGGATGTGCCATTTTAGCAAGCATGTTCAGCTTTCCATACCGGAAGAAAACCAAATCTGGTCGTCAATATATTCAAATTTAAATGAATGAAGAAATTTCACGTAGGAAAACGTCAAACAAAACGCAGCTCAGGCCAACGGAATGAAGTGTGCCAATAAACGAGTGTTTTCCCCCCCTCGGTGTACACGAGCCCCTCATATGTAAAAGGCTAAAACTGCATGATTTTTTTTTTTAAAACATCAGCTTTAATCTTTTTCCTCACTCATCTAAATTTGTACCCCGTAACTCAACCCTTCACCCACAAACTTTTTTCCTCCTTTACATAAATCAAGTTCATTCATTCTTTTATGACACTTCCATCATATGGTCATGTGATTTTCATTTCACGAGGTTGGCATAGCACCAGATATTGTTATTGATTTCCATCTGCAGTAACTAAACAATCTGTTAGGAGATGGTTGCTTGAAAAGCCTTTCCTTAAATCACAGTGATGAGCAAAAGCTTAGTTAACATTTGAAATAAAACAACAGAACAGATAGAGGGAGACCTTGGAATCTGTAGGAATTTGAAAATAAGGCAAGAGATGATTTTGTGTGCGATGATGAGCAGTTCAGCAGATCCACCACAGGATTACCGAATACGATTCGGTTTTCACATCTGAAAGAGAAGTTATTTTTATTTCTACTACAATAGCAGAAATTTCCTTTTTAACCAAATACATTTCCTGTTTCATAAATAGAACTAATGCTCACTTGTATAGGTGTGTGATGTAGCCACTTCTCTTTGTCCCCATCAAGCTTGAGACAGGAAAATAAATCACATACTTTGGGAAGACCAAGTCTGTCCTGTTTTTTAAAAAAAAAAAGTGAAATACATCAGTGGTTTTTACAGTTAATCCCAAAGCAATTTTCCCCAGAGAACAGAATTCTGCCCTACCTGTGCGTTGGCCCTCTTGCGTAGAAGCCATTTGTCCTCCTCAGTGCTTGGCTCTGGTGCGTTCTGCTTGCTTGAGGTCTCTGTAGGTTTCTTTTCAGGTAGCACCCAGTTCTCAGGATTCAGAGGTTTGTGGAAGAGACTCTCAGAATCTCTGAGCAAATTCAAGTGTGAGCTCTTCTCTTTCCCTCCCAGCTTGCATGGAGAAACCCAGCCGGACAGAGAGGAGAGAAGTGGAGCTTCTGCTCTTTTGCTGGGATGGAGCCAAGCGTCCAGGATGGCCTGCACCTTCTGCTCCTGCTGCTGTAACATGGCCGGTTTACTGGTGCCATTCTTGTCCATGGGCACGCCATTCTTGTCTTTGCCTTCTTTCTTAAATAGCCAAGCGCTCAGAGCCTCCTTCCCACAGTTGGTGTCGCATACACACTGAGCAAAGCTGGAACATGTCTCGTTGGCTTTGCAGTTATTTTCTATAGGGATGACCTGCTGGAGCCAGACCTCCACTGGATCAGGACTTACAGAAGAGGGAGTGGGAGTAGTGGCAGTAGTGGAAGTTGCAGTAGTGGGAGTTGCAGCACTAGAAGACGGAGGAGTTTTCAGGCACTTGAGCTTTCCCAGGTTCTCAATCTCCACCGCCTTGACACGTGAGGAGCAGCATGAGCCGCAGTCGGACTTTAGAAGCCACTCACTGGGGGAGAAGGTCTCATGGAAAGGTTTAAACACCTGCTTCCACGGATATCCATCTGAAACAGGGCTGGTTTCCATCAACTTGCAGGTTTTGGGGGTGATGAGCCAGTCGTCGAGAGCCTCCATGTTTTCGGTTTCCTCCTCATTCTCCATTTGGACTCCCTCGACTTCCTCTTCTTCCAGGAAGTCAGTCTCCTCAATCTTCTCAATAGAGAAAGCTGAGCTGCTACTGCTGGCATTGCTGATGGTTCGCTCACGTACAGGTGACTTCTCCTTCAGGAGCCAAAGCTCTAGGTCTTTGAGCTGACCCCAGGCCTTCTGGAAGTCGAAGGGGACTAGAGGGCAATGTGCCTGGAAGAAGAGATCAGTGACATTTATGTGGACCATTCCCTGGACAACATTCATAGCAAGTCATCACAATTCATCATGCAAGTCTTGCAAGAAGCATCACCCAGAAGAGCTTGGGTTCTTTTTGAGTCAAAATCAAAGTGAATTAATAACAGGAACCTACTAAAAGAGCCCAAGAGCATTTCTAGACCTTATCCCTTATAAAGAATGCGAATAAATCTACCTATATGCAAGAACATATACAAATACCTCCACAGTGGGACATAACTATATCAGAATGCGTCAATGTAACAAACTGACATTTCTCTGTGGACTTAAATAAGCTTAAATAAAAATATAGAACAGGATCTAGAAGACACAATCTTGCCTTGTGTTAAACCTCTACATGACTAATTGTGAGTAGATGAGCTCATTCTTTATCTCTATACAAGTTTGCTTACATTGATGTAAGCTTTACTTTACCCCAGGCTGCTGTGCTGTCAGAAATAACCAGACCTCTATACAACTCCTATGATAGCTGGCTGTGCACTGGTGATGATAGCATCATCATCTGTTCCCCCAAAACCCAGGACACACACTTCGGCCTGGTTGCTGGGAATTTGTGATCAGCTGGCTCTTTAGGGATCATGACCGGATCTGCTAGGACCGCACCCCCAACATTTTGTCCCCCTCCGGGTCCCAGCTATCCCTGAACCCTTTATAAACGTGTTTCTTTTGTGCTGATGACCATGAAGTTTATTTGTACATTCCCTCAGTGCTGTGCTGTCTGTCTGATTGTGTTGCACTACTGAGCTCAGATACATCCGATTTCCATTGGGACTGTGGTGACAAGAAACTCACACTGATATTACTATTGTCATGTGGTTAAACATGTCCAGTTACCATGTTGTTAATGGACAATGGTGTATTGGTGCATTCATTGCTCAAGGGCACAACAGTGACAGCTTGGTGGTGCTGGGATTGGAACTCATGTCCTTCTGATCAGCAGTCCAGTGTCTTAATCACTGAGCTACCCCGGTCTCCTCACTGTATTCATGTCAACATGCCACAAGAACTCACCTGAGGTTTCTCTTTAGGGGTTAACAGCCAGTCCTGAGGTTTATTACTGGACTGGTATCCAGTTGGAGCACTGGCCACAGGACTGTTAGCGAATAGCCACTGGGCAAGTGGGCCTCCCCATTGTTGATCCAGCTTCTGTAAAAGCAAAACGACCATGAGGACTGGGACAACCCAAATAGCTGTACGTGTCATGTTCTGCTCTTGAAGCCTGTAAACTGTGTTGGACAAACCTGTCTTTTTGCAGTAACAGGGCTGTTCTGTACAAGCCAACTTTCCTCAGCAGAGCTTGACCGCGGGCTGGAGATGGAGGTCTTCATCATCTGCTGAAGTAGGAAGAGTAATGAGTGTTATGAAAGTTCAGAGAAGCACGTTCTATTCCTGTCAGCTGGGCCGTACACAGCACAAGGTCAAAGTCAATTTACACACAACACAAAGTTAATAATAGCGACTGACGGCATTCTAAGCATTTAAACTGAACACAACTTGCAAAACGAAGTCATTTGATGTAATGATAAAATACACTTAACAGTGCATGTGTCTTAATCAAAACAGATTGACAAACCTGAGTGCAAATGGTCCCAAAGGAGGTAATGGCTTGGCGCAAGGAGCGGGCATCTGCTTCAAAACTCATCTCAGGAGTTTCCTCAGGACTCAGGCTCAGACCAGAGAACCTGTACAGGGCACAAGAGTAGTAACACTCTTAAGCTTCTTGCCTATAAGCTTCTGCTATATACATAGCATTATAGCATGGATGTGTGATCAAGCGTTGCCTCTTTGAATAGCAGGGAAAAAAACTGAGGCTTAAACCACTACAGTGCTGCTATTGAACATTCTGCCTTGTAAACAATAATTTAGCCAGGTGAAGCAAACATGGCAGCTAAACCAAAGGCTTTGAAAGATTCCAGTGTGAGCTGGGGCTTACTTTTCCAAGCAGATAGTCAGCTGGCTGGCAAGGCTGTTGCTGGTAGAATTTTGTAGTTGATGGATGAGGATGTCAAACTGACCTCGGAGCTATAACAAAAAAAGTTGCAGCAAGGATGTTATTATCTACCAACACAAACTACTAGAACAGGACAAACTGAAACATACCTCAAGCTTATCACATTACCGTCTCTAACCAGTACATCAAAATTACACATTAACAGATGAGAGGATCTGTAGCGCATGATGGACAGACTGACCCAGTGGAGCTGCTGCAACTGCTGCTGCAGAGATTCTGCCTTCAGGTGCTCCAACAGATCGATCTGCTCGAGCAGCCAAACCTCACGCGAGCGCAGCGTCTCCAAGTGCCTGCTGATGCAGCTGTGCAGCTGAGACTTCACCTGAACACACACACAGTGATTCGGAGCAATTTACGATATGAAAATAAAAGGAACAGAAACAAAGTAGACATAGAAGAAAGAAGAAATAAGCCTCAGTGTCTCATTACAGACCATTCTCAAGCTCACAGATAAAGGGTCTGGATTTAAAAAAATCTTTTCCATTACGGAAATACCTAGCCTTCGTAGAGTTCCAGGTGTGAAGGCTTAATGACGAAATTGAATGCAAGTCTCAGGCGAGCCAGGAGAAAAGTGCACTAGTCAAAGGCAACCTGAAATATGATGCTGAATAGTCACCTGCGTCCTATTTATACGAGGAGGAGCAATGATTCTTCTTGGCTGTCCTATTCACCCATGAACCACGTGCTGAGGATAAATCTTCCAGGCTTATAACGGTCAGCGTGAGGTAGCAATTATTAACCAATTCCAAGCCACAGAGGTACTGTAACGTCATCCTAACACACCAGACGTTTACCACATGACATAGCGTCCACAAGGGTGGAGGAGAACTAGTGGTTATCACATCATTGGCCATGAGCTTCTGAAAAAAAGCTCCCATTCTCTGGCTGCACCACAAAAGATTAGCCAAATTACCTGGATAAAGATCTCACATATAACAGTGTTTACAGCAGAAAGCACAAAATACCAGGCATTTAAACTGGAGGAAAAAGAAAAGAAAGAAAGAAAAAAAAACACTTATGTTGCAATTTAAGGAGCGTCTCAGCTGAATCAATCAGTGTAACGAAAAACCTTTAAGTGCAGATACAGCGGTGGATTTCAGACATGCTTAAAGCCTCTCACCTCTCTAGAGTTTCCCCTGAGCTGGGCCTCAGCTTTAATCACTCCAGCTACGGCTTCCTCCAGCTGCGCCCGAGCCTGAACACACTGCCGCAGGGCCGCGTTCTCTCGCTCTCCCGCTGATGACATGCTGCAGAGAAAAACAAATTCATTATTTGCATTGTTTCACCTGCGACGTAGGCGAGTCGACTCTCAGTCGATCTACAGCTCATGTGGGCATTACTGACAACCAGGTGCCGAGTACGAGTTCATGTGTTCAGTGTCTGACATCTGCTGAGACACGTTCAGAAAGATTCACTCTCTGTTCTGTGAAAACGTGTTCAGCATTTCTGCTGAAAGAGAACCGGTTTCTGTCACCTAAAACAACATGCTGATCAAATCCCACGCTGCAAGCGGAAACCGCATTACAGCCCGAACAAGGGACAAAAAGTTATTCTTTCTGCTATGCACCTCTTAAAAAATGTAAAAATAAGATGGCTAATAAAAAAACGACAGATGATTCACTGGTCAGAAAAAAACCTCTGAGTTGAGAACTGTAAGAGGAAAAGACAGTGAAAGTGAAATTCATGGCCAGGATCTCATGCAGGACATGCTGATGTGCTTCAGAAATAAATAAATAAATAAATAAATAAGACATCATTTTTATTGACTCTAGAAAGATCTCCAGATTCAAATTCAAATACAAGGCAATTATCAGCCATTCTTTAACACCTTTTCTTTTATGCCTTTTCCTGTCAGAACATAAACTGACAGACTCTTATTACTGAAGCTCCTCTTTAAAAGAATAAACGCACAGGCTGTTAATGACCATTCAAAATAAACTGCATGAACAAATCCACGGTTATTTTTATACTTTTCGTTTGATGTTAAGATTAGTGCAAAAGGACAAAAGGATGAAGGAGAAGAAGCAAAAGCACGAGGTGAGTTAAAGCATAATGTTAAATCTAATTACTCCAGCTCGGAGTGACAACAAAAACACGAAGCAACTAAGCCGTTTCCGGTGATTAGCCGGAAATACAGTTCAGTAAACTCGCTACTAAAGTCACAGATGATCGCTGAGTAAGCCGTGCTGTGTTATCTGTATCGGTTCAGCTCCACGTGAGTCCTGTGTGACAGAGATAAAGGTTAAAGTGTTTGCGGTTAAATTCCTGACACGGTGATGGTGCGGCAGACACGGTGTCCGCGGAGAGGCCTAAGGGTCCGAGCGGAGAACAGGAGATCAGTAACCGGCACCAGATCCGCATTGACTCATACCTCGCCTGCTCAGTTCGCTCGGTGACTCACACTCGCCGAAATTCCTCAACGATGATTTAGTCACCAGTAACCCTAAACACTCACTACTCTTAATCATCCGCCTTCCTGCTTTAAACTGCACTAGCGTCTCAAGGGTGTTTTCTCCCTAGCGTTCCCTTCTGCAAGACCCGCCCCTTATTCGTGGATTGGCTTGTGCCCTACTCTCGCTCACAGTCTCAGCCAATCACAGAGCGAGAAAGGAGGTTCGTCGCAATAAGGACCGGTGGGAAAAAGTTATCTCGCGCAGCCCCACAGCTACGTCAGCACCGGCGCGAGTCCTCCACTAGCACTGCTCCATTTCGCACGTACACCCGGGTTGCCAGGTGAGCACTTCTTACAGCCCACCCTGACGCATACATTACATGAATTACAAGTATGTATTTAAAAAGTACTAGCAACCAGATAAGGCAGTTTCCTCGCAAACACACGCTTGTACTTCACCGTGCTATAATCTGTCGGTGTCAGTGAACTATCAACTAATTTTCAGAGGTCAGTACGAGACTAGTTTACGACTTAAATAAGAAAATTATTAGCGAACCCTGACAATTTAATGCACGGATTTCCTTTTTATACAGACCTGGCAACCCGGAGAAAATGTACAATGCGGAACTTGGACAGAGATCCGCTGATTTAAGTTGCGGAAAAAAACAGAACCAAATGCTTTCACAACATTTTCTAAACATCTTGTCGTACCAGGCAAAATGCTTTACTGAAAACAGGCCCTGAGGGTGATTAATCTGGTGTCTGTCGAATGCCATAAATATAAATAGGATATTATTTTGATCAAGTCGTGCTTGTGTGTTGTGGCGTCACCGGACACGTGACTCAGCCAGCTCAGAACATGCAACAAACTTCCCTGAATCACCAGAAGCACAAACCTACAGACCTGCAGGAACCGGGCGAGACACAGAACCAGACTAACCCCGAGAAGGGTAGGTCACAGTACCCAGAATGTCCTCCCCGCGCTGCATGCTGGGAGCTTCCGCGACCACGCCCCCTAAACCCCCGGAAGTACCGCCCACTCCATACACTAGAGTATTAACTGTTAAAGCTGTACAACTCCTGACGAAATGATAGAATCATAGAATGACAGATCTATAGAAAGACAGATCTATAGAAAGACAGATCTATAGAATGATAATCATAGAATGACAGATCTATAGAATGATAATCATAGAATGACAGATCTATAGAATGACAGATGGATGGGATATCTGTGATTTGTTTAAAAGCCTCTAAGTGTGGTGAATTCATGTTTTTTTCAGGGTTGTGTCGATATTCTCCTTATGAAGAAAGCACAGACACTACAACATGCCTGTAATAACGTTCAGTAATGGTGAATCTGTAAAAGTACTCCAGCGCGTGTGTTAATCCACAGGATCGACACGAGCCACACTGGCGAGGTTTCCTCTGGACGTTGACGTCCCCAGGCAGGGATCCAAGAGCACCAAGCAACAGCAGAATGTTTAAAAGACTTACCTACGATCCTTCTTGTGGACCTGTTTGTGTTTGGATGTTGACATCGCCGGCAAATAATGAATCGTGGGAGGTTTGTCTTATGGAAAAATACCGGAACACGAACCGGCAAATTCCACAAACAGCACAGATGTCAAACGTGGTCAAAATGGTTCCACTAGACCACCGCAGATTTCACAAACATGCCAATTTCCTAAAAATAGTGGAACAGGTGTATCCGTATGACATATGAAACCAATGAGGAAGAGGCCTTTTTCTAAACGTCATTATCTCGCGATACTGCCGGCGCGTGTTCTTCTTCGGCTTAATAAGGCGAGGCAGTAAACTCCCCCCTGCCCCCTCCTGGTAATAAGCGGTATCGCCGGGTTGAGCAATGTTTATGAACATGAGGGGGTTTTCTGACTCCTGTATGTTTCTCTCTGAAATACACTGAATTTGATAGCATCAACAACTTAAAGGTGTAGGGTTCAGGGATGGTGTATTGTATTTATAATTATGTCTTAATTAGAGTTTAAAATCAACTGCATCTATGGATCATTATGTTTTTGTTAGCACAGAATGAAGCGTTTGTATCTACACAGGAGCTCTTCCATGTTGCTGTACCATGTTTCTCTACAACAGGACAGAACAGACAACTTGTGTCGTGTTTCCCTTTTATATGTGTAAGTAGCAGCTTTGATTGAAGATAGAACGGTAGAGGAATCAGTGGTCGCTGCTGCTGACTAACAGGTTTCACTATGAAATAAATGAAGTCGAGCCAGGCGATGGGAGGTAAACATTGCTAATGCGGGTAAACATTGGTGAGGACTTTCCCTGATGGAAATGCATAGTGATGCCAAAGTTGGCTGTTTTCTGCAGAGCAGGTAGTTCAGCCTACCAACCTTAATGCATTTTGTTGTTTGATAGTTTTCAGACTTTACAAAAACGGTTTTTAATGTCAAAATGTTTCTCTAACCACATTCAGACACATCCTTTATCTTTACCCTTTAGTGTTGTGATTGTCTACTGACTGTACTCACACAGCCCCCGTCCAGTCCTAGTCCAGAACACGGACACGTCTAACCAGTCACCAAGCAAAAGGTGGCATTTGTCAGAAAACATGGAAAAAAATCACAAGTTGCAAAAACAGCATTATTGATTGCTGCAAATCACCTGACATTATGTACTAATCTGATGAATAATATAAAATCTATCCTGTTCAATTACAGTTGCTTTTAAAAGCACATTAATCCTTCTATCTGGTCTTTGGCAGAAGGAAGGGCAGTTGGAACGCACTACACTACACTACACTACACTATGGGCACCTGACGCCTTCCCCAGCTTTTACTACACACTTGGAAACGGAGAAAGGAGGTAAATGGTATTCAGATGGTTACAATCCGAAACCTCACCAATAGATGCAACTAAATCCTTCAACTAGAACCTTTAAGATTCAGCCCAGTAAAGTCCAGATCATAGTAAAGAAAAAAGAAATGTACAAACCCCATTTCCAGAAGAGTATTTTCAATAGGAGACAGATCTGGACTGCAGGCAGGCCAGTCAAACCACACTGTTGTAACTCGTGCAGAATGAGGCCTGGCTTTGTCCTGCTGAAATAGACGTGGAGTTCCTTGGAAAAGATGTCGTCTTGACAGCAGCATATGTTTCTCCAAAATACCAGTATAAGCCTCCACATCAGTGGTAATTTCACATATATATGCAGATCCCCCATGCCATGGGCACTGATACTCCCCCATACCGTCACAGATGCTGGTTTTTGCACTTTTCCTTGGTAACAGTCTGGACAAGCTTTTTCATCTTTGGCATCTAAAACAAACAAACAAATCATTCAATCAATAAAATAATTGATTTATTTCCACTTTGTTTGGATTTGAACTAATATTGATTAGTTTTGAAAACATTATTATATTAACTTCTGAAAAATGGGCTGTAGATACACAGAGTTTCAGAGACCTGAATCTGAGTGAGAAAGGAATCCATGAATTCTGAAAGCTGAGGTTTAGGGCTTGTTGTGTCAACGCCATGAAAAGTCCACACTACTGCTGAGTTCTGAAAGTGTGAACACACTACTGATAAATACACGTAACGCACTGAAAAAAAACCTGTAAAGCTCAACACACCAGTAAATCCCACATCCACTGTATACACACTGTATACACACTGTATACACTCCTCAAAATGAATGTGTGAAAACACTAATATACAGTAACATTATAAAATGTGTCATGTGTCCTGCTTTACTGTGTTTCATTATGTTACCATCAGAAACACAAATCAGAAATGCTGCAATATACTACAGTGTGGTGTGTTTTCTGTCATATTGCAGGCTGTAAATACAAAATACAACAAATAAATAAAATAAAAATAAATGAAGGTGTGGTCTTTCCAAGAATGTGACAAAAAATATATTGTGTGTACAACATGAAGACACAGGAGATCACCCAAACACTATGTACTCATTTGAATCAAGTAAATTCAGTGCATTACTTATTTATTATGTATTTATTTACAATATATTTCATTCACTTTACATTTTAACAATATCTTCGGGACGTGGCATTTAGTTTTGAAGCTCTTGAGTGGCTCTGGAGGCTGCAGGAGAGAGAGGAGTGTTGAGGAAGTGACCTGAGTGCTGACAAAAGCAGACGCTGGTCAGACGCTGTACGTGCGGTCACGTGACTCAGGCATTTGAAGCTCGGGTTTCGGATCAGTGAATCAGTGAATCGACTCATCGAGGCCAAACGGCTCCTTTTGCTTCTCGCTTCACGTCTGCGATGTGGAGTGTAGCTGAATGTTTCTGGCAGGAACAATCCACTAAATCCGTGTATTATTGCCTCTGGAAATACAACGACCGCCTGTGTGTCTGTTTAGTGACGCCGTAGTGGCAGCGCTGCGTGACTCTCTGCTGTAGTGTCGTTAGGTTAAAGGCTGAAATGTCGGCGTCGGAAGGAGCCAAAAACACGAATACGGAACCGTGGGGCGGGTTTGATGACAACATTATGATGCAGGTAAGCTGGCTAACTGTCTGCTTTATTACTGAAAGGCTTCAGTGTATTAAGTGATGGTCATTGGGTTTATAAAGTCACTTTAATGTGGAGCTTCAGTCGAAATGACGTCCGTGTTGTCATTTCACCATAATCACGGATATTATCCGCCGAGAACTGTTCCGAATCCCAAACGGCTCCCTGCTCCCTACAGATGTGCACTACCTAGGGCACGAGAGCAGACTCCTCGTCCAGCAGGAAGGCGTTTGAGATTCGACTACGTAGATAAGTGTGTTAGCTGACTAGGGTTCAGGCTATACGTTTTATTGAATATGACCACATTAAACACTGTCTCACTGTGAGTACATCAAATTATGACAGGGCCTGCTTTTTAGAGGCATTGTAAGAGACTCTGTTCTTAAACATGTCAGTTAGTTATCTGAGGTTTTGACAGTGACAGCCACTGAGCCTGCAGCTGTAACATTAGTGGACAAACTGGGGAATTCTCATGATAATAAATATTTGCTTTATTATTATTACACTAGGGCGGCACGGTGGCGCAGTGGATAGCGCTGTCGCCTCACAGCAAGAAGGACCCGGGTTCGATCCCCGGGTGGGG
>JAOVYV010000040.1:8344142-8354779 GCA_025674545.1 Hassar affinis | reverse complement strand
TGTAAATAGTCATGAAAATAAAGAAAACGCATTGAATGAGAAGGTGTGTCCAAACCTTTGGCCTGTACTGTATATATATATGCATACATACATACATATTGGTATTTTCCATCTCACCTGCACCCCAAATCCAGTTTGAATACCACTGACCTAAAGTATAATTCAGTTTTTGGAAAGTGAACTTGTCACAAAGAAATACTTTTTTTTTTCATTTAAACCTCTCAGTTAAGGATTTCTAAGTGTTGCCAAATAGCAAGTGCTTTGATATACAGTGAAGCAGATTAATGTTTGGGCATTGACAGCACATTTACAATACCATAGTAAATGGTTATTTTAGCTGTCTATCAGAGTAGAGCGCAGTTGAAATTACATAATGAATATGAGCTGAAGTGCAGACCTTCAGCTTTAGTTGAAGGAATTATGACAGTTTTACAGAATGTGCCCATTCTGACCCCAGCTTCCTAATAACCTGGGATATGCAAAGAAAACAATTTCACTGTATCCTAATGTACAGTATATGTAAAAAATATAGGCTTCTTCTTTAAAAAAGTATTTGGTTGCAAATATGTCTTGCATCTTTGTCAGTCTGCACTGTGAAGCAACATCAAAAATTGTTTTTAACCATTTGACAGAATCTGAGCAAATAATACAGCCTTATACCAGAATTCATCCTTCTGCTTTCTTCAGCAGTTACATCAAAAAATCAAGGAAGTCAATTGCACTGTAAAATACGGTGGGATGCTTTGGATCATCTACCACATCTGTCTTGTGTAATTTTATGGGTGCTTTTTTATTCTGTTTTTTCAGCTTGTAATCTGTGCACCAATCAGTTGTAATCTGTGCACCATTCACCAGATTTGGATGTAATTATACTCAAATTAAATCAGAAAGTCTGCCCTTTGAGCTCATATTCTTATTTAAATTCAAATGCAATATACTGTGGTAGGCAGTTGAAATAACAATAACTTTGTCAGTGTCCAAATCCTTATGTACCCAACTGTATATAACTACATTTAGACCATAAAATGTTGACACTGTAGAACCTATGCAGTGCAGTATAATACCAACAGAAAAGGTCTTAGCCACAGAAAAGTTCTCAACCCAATACAGACGAATTTCAACTTTCCCCCATGAGCCACATTTCCCAGTTTCTTGATGATGTATAAACAGTATACTCAATGTTAATTTTATACTGTTTATTATCTAATTATAATTTAATGATAGCTACACTATCTTGCCAAAAGTATTCGCTCGTCTGCCTTCACACACATATGAACTTGAGTGACATCCCATTCTTAATCTAGAGGGTTTAATATGTTGTCGGCGCTTTGCAGCTATAACAAAGCTATTCACTGGAACTAAGGGGATGAGCCCAACTTCTGAAAAACAACCCACACCATAATCCCCCCTCCACCAAACTTTACACTTGGCACAATGCAGTCAGACAAGTAGCGTTCTCCGGACAACCGCCAAACCCAGACTCGTCGATCAGATTACCAGAGGGAGAAGCATGATTTGTCACTCCAGAGAACACGTCTCCACCGCTCTAGAGTCCAGTGGTGGTGTGCTTTACACCACTGCATCCGACACTTTGCATTGTGCTTGGTGATGTAAGGCTTGGATGCAGCTGCTCGGCAATGAAAACCCATTCTCTACACACTTTTCTTGAGCTGATCTGAAGGCCTCATAAAGTTTGGAGGTTTGGAAGTTTGTAGAGATTGACTGCAGAAAGTTGGTGACCTCTGTGCACTATGCACCTCAGCATCCGCTCTGCCATTTTACGTGGCCTACCACTTCGTGGCTGAGTTGCTGTCATTCCCAATCACTTCCACTTTTTTTCCCACTTCCACAGTTGACTGTGGAATATTTAGTAATGAGGAAATTTCACGACTGGACTTGTACAGATGGCATCCTATCATGGTACCATTCACTGAGCACCTGAGAGCAACCCATTGTTTCACAAATGTTTGTGGAAACAGTCTGAATGCCGAGGTGCTTGATTTTATACACCTGTGGTCATCGAAGTGATTGGAACACTGAATTCAATGATTTGGATGTGTGAGTGAATACTTTTGGCAATATAGTGTAACCAAACACGTTGACTGGTTTTATTTCACTTTAATGACCGTCCAGAAAGTGTCAGTTAATAAGCAAAAGCAAATGTCAATCATTCCGGACTGATGTGTTGGTTGGCATTTATATTATGGGAAAAAAGAAGGGTCTTTTGTGCATTTTTACATTCCTGTGTACTTCAATGTTAAAATGCAGAGCTGCTTATATTAAATGAACAATAATATTTGAATATCATTGTTAGGACACCAAGTTATTAATGTTTCATACTGATTTAAAGTTTCAAAGCTAATATCTTGAAAATAGGGGAAAAACATGTATAGCACCAATTACATACATCTAATCAGAGCCCTTATCCCATATATCAAGTGACAAGGTGTTAGCTGACTAAAAATTAAACCTGGGTTTCCTGGACATTCAAATGAAATTTTTTTGGCCTTCCTTTGATGAAAATATCATGAAAATATGTGACAGTGAAAAATATCAATAACACCAATAATTAATAATCTTGTTTTCAGGACTGAATGCCAGTTTGTGATGTTTTTCTTGTCCATAGAAAATTCTGAAGAAACACATGAAATAAGATGAATGCTGAACCACACATTATTCAGAGGGGAAAGGTAGATAACCAAAGATCAGACTCAGGTCTACATTTTCTATCTAAATATACTTCAAAAACAGCCAATCATAGTAGCATTCATTTTAGCTATGGGGTTGTTTTCCACCACATAAAGATGTAGGAAGAAGCCATTTGTGGGAGTTAAAAAGATGACAGGAACTAAAACATCATGGATCAACTCATGGATATAATTTATATTAATCATTTCAATTTTTTACAAAAAAAAACTTTGATCAAAAATTACTACGGCAGCTTGATGAAAAGAGGTGTTTGCCATCGATGGATAGAGAGGAATGAGATTCTTAGTTCTGACATTAACTGAAAGTAGACATAAGGAGCAATACTTTTTAAAGGGTCATGTGAAAACATTAGTCTTTAAAAAGGGTTAGGCACTGAAAGATCAAAATCCACTGGATCCCATGAAACCTGCATAATACAAACCATACAACAGTGTCTGGATCTCGGGATAGAGCACCATCTCATTCTTTAATCTTTAGAGATAGTTGGCTCTCACTTTGAAACCCTTCTCCAAAAGGGTTCTTCTTCCAGTTTCTGTGGTATACCTTACTGTACCACGTTACAATGCTATTTCATGTGGATGCCCCCATAACAATACAATGGCCAATACAGAGGAGTCTTTATATGGCTATATCCTGTATTCTTCTCATAATTTACACCACAGCTTGAAGATGTCCTGAAGATGTTGGAGCATGGAAAAATGAACTTCTTACATACTCTCACATTCTTAAAGGATAATTGAAGTACATTAGACTTCTTAAAAGGTACGAGGACCACCTTAATCTGTACTATAAATACCACAACTAAGTGAACTTCTTGGTTCTGAGAAGTGGCTGAAGTGTTACAGCAATAACCCATAAAAGAAAGCAGCCGGGGTATTAGCTGACCAATCACCAAAGTGATTCCTGCTTCCCTTTGTGGCATGGAAAGACTTGTGATCTAACAAGCAGAAGAGCACTGTAGGTGATGTAAGGAGCAAGGGGCTAGCCACTTTCTCAGTCCAGCAGGTTTCCATGCTCTTGAGCCCTGGTTAGACTGTCCTTCCTGTGCAGGTGATGGACCCCCATCCTTTTCGGGCTCTTCTGAGGTCGGGTGGAGCCACTCTGATTGCGATGAGAGGGAGGTTTTTCTGTGTAATCCTCCAAGCCGGCGAGGACCCTGGGACTGACAATGGGGAAGTCCTGTGGAAGGATGTCTCGCTCTTCGGCTGGGCTGCCTACAGATGCACAATCTTCAGCAAACTCCTGCTGCTTGGCAGAGGCTGGGCTGGACTCCACCATGACCATCGTGTCTCCACTAGCACCATCATCATTGTCAAGAGCCATGAGTAATTGCTCACTCTCTTCTTGTGAAAAGGTAGCACCATACTCACCCCTTTTGGTGCGTAGGTCTGCAATGCTGCTTGTATCAGTATCCAGGCTGGACCCTCTGCTGGCTGTCCAACTTTGTGTTGAGGAGCCCTCTTCTCCATCGGAGTAGGCTCCACGCAGGATCCCTCGTTCTGAAGCTCCTCTACCAGACTTGCTGCTGCGACTGTTCTGGAGTTCCTTTACTGTCTCGCTGCTAAAGGAGGTGCGATTAACCACAGTGCCTTCTGAGGATGGTGCAATCTTCTCCACAAACATTCGCTGCCAATTGGTGAGCAAGTCCTCCTCAGAGCTACCTGAGCTGGCAAAGGCACTCGGTGGCTGTGGTGGGCTGCTGAAGGGACTTGACTGGCTAGACAAAGGGTCAGTGAAATCACTCTGCTGAGGTGTTTGCGGGTGTGATGTTTGTCCTCCACCTGAAGATGAGGAGGTCCCAGAGCGCCAACCTCCATCAGACACTGCAGGGCTGTTGGGGACAGTACGCTGCCGTTCTCCAGCCTCCTCTTCATTTTGTACCAGACTTAGGGATATGGCCTGGCGTGTGGCATATGTGCAGTTAGGCAGTGGGCTGTTCTTAGGGATCTTTACCTTCTCATCAGAGGAGAACTCAATCACTTTGCGGCCAGGGTAGAGCGGATGTGGAGGAGGTGGTGTAGGGTAGGGGTTTAGCTTCTCAAAGGAGGGTGCTGCCCCACTGTCTGCTGACTGGGCATCTGGACTACGGAACATGCCATTAAGATGTGACTGATCAGATCCAGTACTTGTGCCAAGTCTAGTCTGTCCAGGACCACCATTCTCTCGGCCAACACTTTCCTTCTGGGATCCGGTCATATCTACATGGACAAACACATCCTCAGCCACTGGCCGGCCACTGCTACTGGACTGAGCAGAATTGAGAACAAGCGGTTCAGGTTTCTCAAGTACCCGGGCAATGACAGAGGTGGGCACCACATCAGCTGGTGTCAGACTGAGTGTGTCTGGGTCCTGGCCATGGGCTCCTTGAGTACTCTGGGTCTTGTCAGGCAGACTGCTCTTCATGTGTTTATTCACCATCTCCTGCAGTTCATATGGCAACTAGAAAGCAAGTCAGCAAAAGACAAATACAAATTTCACAAACCATATCATTGTTTTTAGGCAATAAAAACATGAAAAAATTATAGCGTGTAAATTAATCTTAAACACAAACTGTCAGTAAGTCAAAAAAAACAACACAACCTCCCCTACAATAAGTCACTCCTGCAATCTTACATGAAAATTAAAATGAGAAGAAAATAATCTGGCACCTAAATTATAGTGTAACTGAATGTATTTTGATGTAGTTCTACAAAACATTAAACATGTATCCCCAACAGGATCTGAGTGTTATCTGTTATCATTTTACATGAGCTATGGGATATGTAGTCAGATCCTCTATAGCTGCTCCCTGAAAGGTAAATGGGCTGCTAAATGAGATGCATCTACCATTCAGCCTCATGAAGGCAATTTCAGGAGTTCCTTTTATTCAAAAACCCCCAGCGTCTCCAACATAGAATGGAAGACTAATGAAACTAGATTTCAACTGAAAAGAAGCAAGAAAAAAAAAGAACTAAAGGTAGGCAACTAGGTAATGTTTCTTGCACTTTCTCTGATCATAGAGTTTAGCTCAGCTAATGCTGTAACTGTTGTATCCTGTGGGGGCATTTTGTGGCCTGAAAAACACCACAACTGCAAGGACAGTCATGATCAGTGTATTCCATGCAGCATTTCCAAACATGACTGCTGAATCTTCTGAGTGAGGGATCTTCATCTACATGGTGTCCTCAAGTTTCCAGAAAGAGGACATGTTTAAAAGGCGCTACCTCCCTTCTGCTCAAGCAAACAGAAGAGTGATTCATGTCCCAATATCCATATTCACACACCTCAGAGACCCCTGATTATGTGCATTCCATTTTACTCGTCTTTTATCTGCCAGTCAGTGGCACAGTGCTTCCTGTATGCATTCCCAACGATGGCCGTTTGTGAATGGCTTCCCAGCAGCCAATGCTTACAATGGGCATCCTTTATGACGTGCCTGTTGCATCATCTAAGTATAATACATCATTATAAAACCTTCCAAGGAAGCTAACAAAACCCTCAATAGTGACAGAACATTTGCTAGTACTCTTTAAGGATACAAAGGTGCTGCAGCTCACACTGCTACTTAACAAAGAAACCCTCAGTTCATTCCATTATGCTAGCATTTTCCACACATTAATATGAGCTAATAAATATGCTTTTTATTATGTGAATTGTTTGACATCCCTGGAGAAACATCACTGCTTTGGGAAACATGTTTAACTTCATATGCCAGATCTCATTCTGGGCTTGAAATTAGTTCATCTATGCACCCTTGTGAGATGTGTACATCAAAGCAGATTCAGCAGTGGTCTCTTAACACAAAACCCCTGTCAGTAAGAAGCACAGTGATGTAATAACATACACCGATCAGGCATAACATTATGACCACCTCCTTTTCTCTACACTCATTGTCCATTTTCTCAATTCCACATAGAGTTTCTCTACATACTTTGTTAGCCTACTTTACTCTGTTCTCTAATGGACAGGACCCCCACAGGACCAGCACAGATCAGGTACTATTTGGGTGGTGGATCATTCTCAGCACTGCAGTCACACTGATGTGGTGGTGGTGGTGGTGGTGGTGGTGTGTTAGTGTGTGTTGTACTGGTGTGACTGGATCAGACACACCTCAGTGTCACTGCTGGACACTCAAACCAAAAATGTCCAGTCCCAGCATCCTGATGAAGGATCACAGGACGACTAAGACAAACTGTGCAGCAACAGACGAGCTACAGTCTCTGTCTCTGACTTTACATCTACAGGGTGGAGCAATATGGTGGATGCGTCTCACAGGGAGTGAACACAGTGTTTAAAAGCCTGATCCAGTCACACCAATACAACACGCGCTAACACACCACCATCACATCAGTGTGACTGCAGTGCTGAGAATGATCCACCACTACAATAGTACCTGCTCTGTGCTGGTCCTGTGGGGGTGGTAATATGGTAAGTGGAACTGAGACAATGGGTGTAGAGAAAAGGAGGTGGTCATAATGTCATGCCATTCAACCGTTAATGAGAGTTTAGATCAGATCGGTTAAAGATTCGTCGAGTTGATTTCCCGTGGTCGCCATGGTGATTAATGATGTTAATTAAGAAGGAGAAATTAAGAGGACAAGGTGAAAGCCTTTTACTGAGGAGAGGCTTCTGTCTGGTCACTGCCATACAGCCCAGATTAGAGTGGTGCTGCAGTCATGGTTGACCTTCTGGAAGTTTCTCCCATCTTCACGCAGTATTTTCAGAGCTCAGTCAGAGTGACCGTCGGGTTCTTGGCGGGTTCCCCTCTCTTACCAAGGCTCTTCTCACCTGATTACACTATTAGTCTGGTGGGAGGCAGCTCTAGGAAGAGTCCTGGTTGATCCAAACTTGATCCAGTGTCCTCTTGGGAACGTTCAGTGCAGAAGAATTTGTTTTGTAGCCTTCTCCAGATCTGTACTCTGAGCTCTACAGGCAGCTCCTTCCTCCTCATGGCTTGGTTTGTGCACTAATATGCATACATTTTTCCTTTTTAATAAATTTCTTGTTTCGGATAGCCCTGGTATATAAACGTAGACTCTGTTCTTATAGCGTTTTTACTCCTAAGAGCTGAAGAGCGCGGTGGGATTTTCCCCGACTCTGCATGGTGAGTTTGTGTCATGGTCTCTTGTGACTGCTGCTGCCTTGTTTCCAGGTCATGGGGCATCATAATGCCAGCCTCGACCCGCTCGGGATCAGTTGTGTAAATTTTGACGAAGCCCCAGTAGCTACTGGGTACCAGCATGTTGGTGAGAAATGTTTTCTGTCCCCTCTACAGCTCTGCAGAACATCATTAATGAGCCTGTTTTGTGTTATTGTCGCTCCTCTCCCCCTCCCAACCCTTCCTCTTTCTTTCTTTCTTTCTTACTTTCTTTCTCTCTCACTCTCCCTCTCTCTGCTTTTATCTGTCCTTCTTTCTGTTCTTCTCACTTTTTTCACCACTCCATCCTCACTCGCACTTCCATCTTCATGCTCTCCCATCGTGGGTGCTTTGGCATTCTGTTCCCCCCCGTTCGTCTCCTGTAGATCCGGGGTCACCATGTGGCTCAGCTGGACCCTCTGGGGATCATGGATGCCGATCTGGACTCGTGCGTCCCCACCGACATTATTACGTCTTCGGATAAACTCGGTGAGGAGTTATGAAGCGTGCTGTACCCGGCTCGTCAGTAAGCACCCCAGCGGGGATGTAAACCTCCGTTCCAGGACGGCCGGCCGGCGCTCACGCGAAAGCCTGTAAAGGGGTCCGCCGTCCTGCTCCGGAGCGTTACAGCCCCGCTTAAGAGACAAGAAATGAAGCAAAGCTGTTTTGCTTTGGAGGACTTGCCATGCTTGGCCTTCTCTTATTAAATGGCACCTTCTGACTTGCGCACTGCGCACTTTTCAGCTTCTTAGTTCCTGTTAGACTTTGCCTGCACCGTTTCTTTTCTCCTAGCTGCGTCCGAACACGAGCTACGCTCCTCTTTCTGTGTGTGAGGAATCTTCCCGGGGCGGAAGATAGTCCGGCGTTGACTTCACGAGGTTTCGCTGTAGACTCAGGAATTGTCCCAACAGACAAACGTCTGAGGCTGCTTTCACACTTTTCTCAGTTACTGCTATTTGGTAAAAGCCAGCACACAGGACCACACATGATGATAAGGTTCGTCTCGTTAGTCAGAGAATTTGAGGATACTCCAACAATACTCCAACATGGCGGTCCACTTTATAAATGTGGATGTTGTAGCCTTGATAAAGATGCCTTTTTGGGGCTCCCGAGTGGCGCAACAACAACGCGTTCGCCCTATCATCCAGAGATCGCGAGTTTGAATACGGGTGATGCTATAGTTGTCCGTAGCCGGCAGCCCAGAGAGCAGGATTGGCCATGCTCTCGGTGGCAGCATACGCTCTCCCTCCATGTCAATCAGCGCGACACTGTCCAGTCACGGGCGTCTGTGAGCTCATGTATACAAGACGTGGGCGGGAGCGCTCTCCTCCAAGCGGAGGAAGGTTGCATGAGCAGCAGCTCGAAAAGAGGCGGTGGTTAGCGTCAGACGTATCGGAGGAAGCACGCGAAGGCTTCGCCCTCCCGGACTGGCAGTTCGTCATGACAAGGCGGGATGGAGTGATGGGTGGGAATTGGAGACGACTAAATTAGTGAGAAAAATCGGGGAAAAATCCTTAGATGCCTTTTTATTTTTTAATAAAAGTGTGAAAGTAGTTTACTCTGTCCCCCTAAAACACCTCCACTTACATACTGACATACTAACACCATACAGTGTTTCCACTTTTCTATATAACGTTCCAAGACGACGCCCTGTTCACTACGTAGTGCGCTCTTTTCAAGATGCGCCGTCTGGAAACGTATATCCAGGGCTTGATTGCAATCCCACAATGCACTGCGAGACGTAGTGTACCCAAGAAGTCATAGGAAATGAAAGGAAACCCTCAGAATGCCGCAGTGTTACGACGTACTGTGGAAAAAAAATTCTTTCAGACGTCTGTTACTATGGCAACATCTCAAACGGAGTCTATAGTGTTCTATAGTTCTGTAGTTTTGTAACCAAAACTCATCCTGATGACTTAAATAATCCGCTACTGGCAACCAGACAAACCTCGTCCTCTTTCTGACGCAGTTGAAGTGTGTATGGCTTCCAGGCGTCAGGTGTGAAAATCCTGTCCCGAGATCCCGGTTTTGCATTAAAGGCGTGTTGGCAGGAACTCGCTTTATGTTCACGTTGCGCTTGCGTTTGGATCGTGTGTTAGGGACGCTTTAACACCCAGCAGCTGTTGTTATTAAAACCTAAAGAAGGGAACCCAAGAACCCTGAACACATACCGTGTATTGGCTTTTGAGTGATCGCGTGTCCGCATGTCAGCCTGCTAGCAACTGCAGGATGCGTGTTCATTTTTTGTTTTTTTCCCTCCAACGTAAAAAGTCTGTTGAATTCTAGATATGTATCTAGCTAGCTAAACCGAAAGATGCTCGTCTGCGCTATAAAATCTGAAAACTTGTCTGAAATGAACTAACGTACCAGGACTCTCTTAGGTTACATGGCACTTTTTTTGATTTCTCAGGTTTGCAGTGGTATTTTGTATAGGATCTCTTTAAAAAAAAATTACATACCGCCGCTTTAAAATCAGCAGCACTGGATTTGGCAGGCTGAAATGCTCCAAAAGCATTACGGTCCAGTGTGCAGCTGTTCTATTTTGAAATCCCGTCTTTAATACAACCTGGGAAACATTTTTGGAAGTTACATACCGCAGCTTTAACGTCCCGGACGCAAATATGACTATACAGGGTGGGCCATCTATATGGATACACCTATATGGGCCATCTATATGGATACATCTATATGTATCTCTATGGATACACCTATATGGGCCATCTATATGGATACACCTATATGTATCTCTATGGATACACCTATATGGGCCATCTATATGGATACACCTATATGTATCTCTATGGATACACCT
>JAOVYV010000040.1:8320952-8335455 GCA_025674545.1 Hassar affinis | reverse complement strand
TACAATGTAAATAGTCATGAAAATAAAGAAAACGCACTGAATGAGAAGGTGTGTCCAAACTTTTGGCCTGTACTGTATATATACTGCTTCCTCCTTCAGTACTGATTGAACTATTTTCCCCATAACTTATTTTATGCACAACAAACATAAAAAAGAAAGTCCTGAAAGTGTCATGTAAGGCCCAGAGAAACATGACTTCCACCGTGACAGTAACACTTAAGCATGGCCATGCATGTGTTTATGCACCCTGACCCTCATCACGACATGCCAGGCCAGATTAATAGTGGGAGGGGATGCAGGAGCAGCAGCTCCTTTCTAACAACCATTTACTGAGATGGTTCATTAGCGGCCATTTATTTAGATACAAAGAACATTCGACGGGTTTCCGAAACATTATTTCTTATCGCTGATTTTTTTATCATGAATTTATTTTTGAAAGATTACACTCACTGAGAGTGACAAATAATTCAGAGTTGAGGAGCAGCAGCCTGGCTTGGAGGATATAACATAAGTGGCACCGTACAAGAAATTGTTCAACATGCAGGTTTGTTAATGTTATAGAGCATAATCTATTCGCTGAGACAGGAAGCGAGATAAAAGCTAACTTGACTGAGCATCAGTTTAAAAAAATGAAATGAAAGACATCTGTCTCTAAAATGAATTTAGGAAGTAATGTTAAAAGGGAGAATGATTACCAAGGCATGAAGCTTCTCTTCCAAATCCTGGTTGGTTCTCTGTGAGGCTGTGTAGCTGTTTTGCAGTCTGTGGGAGAAACACACATAATTAACACCACAGGAACAGGAAGAAAATCTTGGTTTTATATCAGCTCATACTCTGCTTTTTTGAGTTAAAGGAATAGCCATTAATACACAGTTCAGGACAGTTAAATTCAGCAATGCATTTCTGGAAACAATATTACAGCAGCCTCATTTGTTTGTTGCCTTGCATTTAGAGTGATGCAGACTGGCAGTGTATTCGACTACATCGGTAATAAGGAAGCACTGACAGAAGACAGAAGTATGGCCTGGGTTTAGATAGGCAGATTAAAGATAAGCAAAACACACACTAGTTTTTTGGGTTTTTTTAGATTATTTTGCAGGCTTTCAGCAGGTCTGACACTTAAATGACTGAAAAAGACAGGAAGAGGTGGAGCAGAAGACGATGCATTTTCATCACCATAACCCATTACTTCTTGCCTACATCTCAGGAGAAATATACAGATGTCCAGAGGCCATGCGGTGTTCTCGTACTTTGTTCCAGCCGATAATTGGCAAACACTGCTTGGACAGCGTACTGGAGATGTGCCTTATTTTTCCCTCCTCCATTTTAAATTAATGGAAGTGTCTAGAACCATACATTTATGTACGTGTTCAGACATGGAATCCATGAAAATCATTGTTGTATGCCTAGGTACATCATTTAAAATTAAGAAATGTTATGAAATGAATCATTTCATGTTATAGAAAATGACTCTAGATTCTAAATCACATCAAATAATTTTAATTCTACTTTATCAGGTAGTTCAAAATGTGTTTTTCTAAACACTGCACAACAAAAGTCAAGTGTTGTGCATACTGGGAAAAGGAGAACCAAAAGATCCCCAAGAAAAAACAAACAAAGTTTGTTATCCAAAATTATTTTGGACATGGCTGTTTTAATGTATTATTCTACAGCTAACCAGGAGGGATCTATCCGCTGCTATTTGTGGAGCAGAGTTATGTCACGTGTTATCAATACTGATGCATCATTGTCAATATGCAATTAACCTTACAGTGTCTAAAACCTGACTGCAGTTTCCAGGGTTCCTATTGATATTTGGAATTGCGGCTACTCGAGTGAGCAGAAAGGTGACCGCTACGTTTTCTCATTTTGACAAATGTAATATTGTCGCATTTTTTTAGATTAAATGATGCATCTCTAGCACATCCCCGTGATGCCCCATTTATTTGCTATAGAAGTTACAAAGAGATGTTGTGTTTAGATCAGATGATCAGTACTGAAGTTTAAAAGAAAGAAAAAAAAAGAAAGAAAACTAATGTCACTAAAAAAAAAAACTTGATGTATAAAAATCAGAAGCTGCATGCACTGATTTCAGAGAGATCATATACAACGGGTAGACATGCTTATAATAATCCGAAGGTCCAACACAAACCGTACGCGCTATATATATTTATCCACTCAGAGCGAAAAAGCACAGAAATGAAGCTTCATGATCCAAGAGATGAATGAGTTGAAGACAGTGTGAAATAAATAGCAAAAATTCAACTGTGCAATAAATAAACTATGACTATAAACTAACTAAAATATGAATTTATTATGTAATTTGGTTTTGGTTACATGTTTAACTCAGAGGAGTTTAACTTGAAACACTAACTTGACATAGCAAGCAACTACCTCTGTACCTCTGTACTACCTCTGCATGCCAAAAATTAGGAAAACAAGCTAAGCCTATAGAAAACTTATGAAAACTTATAATGGTGTGACGAGGATGGGATCTCATGACATTAATATATTAACATATAACATTGGCTGGGCCTTCAGCAAACAAGCTGATATGATGACTACACAGTATCACACAGAACATTAACAACCCCACATTGTAGTCTCATTACACACAAAGTATGACTTCATCTAATATTCAATTCTCAACACATTCTCAGTTCATGGACTCAGGGTCGAGTCTTGCAGATTCTGAATACATCACTACATTACCTCCCCTAAATACACACCAAGGCATTTTTAAGTTCAACATTAATAAGGGCTCATCAACATCAATATACATTTATGCTTACTCTGACTACTGGGATTGACTGAATCTAGTTTACAGTTAATACAGATCAATATCATTTCACACAAGGGGTTTCTGTCTCAACTTGTAACAATTAAACCTGAATAAATTCATTTTTACCAGCTCCACTGATTGCCAGGGAGTACAGCCATAAAAATCATACTGTGGAATATAACTCAGGCTTCAATCATGCATGAGGAATGGGTTTAGTAATCAGCATCACTGAGTGTTTATCCTAGAATTGACAGAAAAAAAAGTCCAAATAAACTTTTAGGTTGGCTCATCAGAGAGGCAGGGTCAGACTGGGAAAACTGGGAAGTGGGTGACCAAAATAAATACAGCAATCAGTATAAGCCCCAGTTTATAAGCTCTGGCTGTAATTTCAGAGCTCTAATACATGCATGTAAGTCTGGCACAGTGTACTCGCACATTAATGCACATGCACACTGTGGCACACATTCATTACCCAATTGTTATCCAATTAGACTATTATACAACACGGCACTGAGGGTTGGACAAGTGGCGCAGAAGCTGCACAGTCTCTGGTTTGACGGGAGGAATGCTGATTGAATCTGGGTTGCCATTGAGAAATATATGAGACGGGTACGAAGCCTGATTAGAAATGAAGAACGGTCTGATTGCAACATATTTAGACACTGACTTAATCAGGAAGACAGGCTCAGAGGAAACAAGGGCCATTAAATGAGAACAAATCAAGACTGGATAATCAGGAAATACAATACAGATACAATAGGCAAGTATGGAGTTACAGTAGTTTTCAACTGTTCTGATCAGTATTACATTGACCTGCCAAAAGTCATGGGATAGCAGTATTAAGTTGTTTATGAAGTGGCATTACCTCAGGGGACAGCTTGGGAATGCCCACACCTGTATAAGTTGTGGTGTTATCTTGTGAGTGAAGCTGAACACTGGCCAGCATACTCATGGCAAGGCAACATGAATGATCAGAGTTTGGACGAGGCATGATAATATGGGTGCTTAATAATCGTGACTGGCAACATCTGGCTAGTATTGTCCATGAGAACAGACAGGACAGAAATCACATCCACATTCAATGCAGAAGAACCACCAGAGTGCCTCTGTATACACCATCACACTGGACAAAGTTCCTCACCTGGGATCATGAGGCTGCTAACTAGACTAGAGGACTGGCAACATGCGGCATGGTCTGATGAGTTACGGTACCAATTGTTTCTGGCTGATAGTAGGGTCTGTGTGTGGTGCAGACCCCATGAAGTCATGGTCCCCAGGCTGGTGGTGGTTCCTTACTACTGTGGTGTTTGTCCTCAAGGCATGGGTTTGGTCCACTGGTCCACCTGAACACCTCATTGACCGACGCCCACTAAGTTTCCCTGCTTGGTGACCATTTGCAATCCTTCATTGACTTCATGTACCCCTATAATGATGGGATAATCCAACAGGTTTGAGGTGCATTCTGGAGAGTTCTGATGAATGGTGTGGCCTGCATGAGGTCAATTCCCACCCGAGATCCTGCATCTACCTTGGAGATGTGGGAGGGTATCCAGACGGCATGGCTCAGCATCCCTCTAGATGTCTTATGCCCACTTGTGAAATTGATGCCATGTGAAGTTGCTGCAATTCAACCGGGCTAGAGGGGGGTCCTACATGATACTAGTTCTCGGCCAGTAAAACGTCAGGGCATCAGTAATGTCTTTCCCACGTTTTCCCTGTTCACATGTGCTCCCTGTGTTTCCTGGAATTCAGCACACTCCCTGGGATGCTTTCTTGGGGTTTAAACAAAATGAACCCTAATGACTAGGACTAAATGAAATCCAACACATTAAATTCAGATAAGGGATTTAGTGTCTCAAGTACAGACACTTAAATAGACTGAACAGCTCTGCTACTGTTGCTGATAGCTTCTGACAGCTGATGTTAATATTCTAGAAGGTCATGATTCAGCCGTGAAATATTAATAATAAGATGACGAGAGGGGCATCTCAGTGTTCCAACACGTCCTGAACTATGAGAGACCAGCGAGGACAGGAGTAGTCATGGCAAAAGATCTAAAACATTGATATGAAATTTGAGCATTTATCAGATAATCATTAAACCAGTGAGCAGGCCTTGTGCGTCCTTGCTACAGCTTTTCCCATTTCTGTCTCAGACAAACACACATCAGATTTTTTACATTTAAACTGATAGTGCTCAGCATATTTATACACTCATTACTTATCCTGCTTTTATTAACAGTCATTAAAAACAGATAGAGAGGAAGCTGTTCACTGCACGCAGGAAAGAAGACAAAAGTCCCAGGCAGAGTGGAAAGACACCAAATACATAACCAGATGGTGAAAGCCAGCCAACAGCTATGGGAGGCTGAGTCAGTTTGTCTGGGCGATAGTGTGTTACTGAGTAAGGCAGAGCTACTGAGCTAAGATCCATAGGGTATTCCAGAGAGACAGTGAGAGTGAAAGTGAGAGTGAGAGAGAGAGAGAGAGAGAGAGAGAGAGAGAGAGAGAGTCAAGTGCAAAACACAAACAAAGACAGATGGTGGGTCTAACCTTCGAAACTTGTCTTTCATCTTCTCTAGATCATCTCGTGTTCGGCCCATTTCTGTCTGCATGTAGTGCTGACGGCTCTCAAACTCCACCTCCATTGCCTCCATTTTGTGGGTGGTATGTGTGAGATGGCGCCGCAGGTCTTCATTCTGCTGTTGTAAGATCCTGAATACGTACACAGGAAAAAAAAATCAATACTGCTAATATTTTAGTCATCTAGAAATGGCTTGTTTCTTAAATAACTACTAGACCAATACATCCTGCATTGAATACTATGCATTACTTTGAATCCAGCATCCCGCACTCAGGCCAGAACTTAATGCTTATGTGTGTCTGCAAATCTAATCTACTGCATATTTGTGCAGGCATGTGCATATTTAACTAGGAGAGGTGTATGCATAGACAGAGAGAGAGAAGAGAGAGAGAGAGAGAGAGAGAGAGACACACACACAGAAAGAAAGAGAGAGAGTGAGAGAGAGAGTGAGAGAGAGAGACCATGACAGCACTATGTGCTGAGACCAGTTGGTGGTGTTCTGAAGAGACAAGCGCTACTGTCATGAGACACAATACATCTGCTATGTGCCGAAACAGCCCACTGGCTCTGGGGATATGCTGCTCTTTACATTAAAACCACTTCCCAGAATTCCTCAGCCAATAGTATGTAAAGATTCCAAAATAATTATAAATAAAACTGTCCCAAATAAAGCTAAAAACTGACAATCTGCTTTATTCAAATAACTAATATATAAAATAAGGATCTGTATTAGGCACAAAATGTAAAAAAAAAAATTAAAATAAATAAATAAATATTTAGCAAAGAGAAAAATTCTAAAATAAAAATAACAGCAAAAACAATAAGCCTCATTTATCAGTCAGTGTCAGCGTTCCTCTAGGCCATACCAAATTTAAATTCTCAGTTGCGTTAACACTGATATTCTTTATACTCACACGTGTATGTGATTCACCCGTGAAGTGTAAAGCGAGTTTCTGACACAGCTCATTTTTCATTTTGTTACACCCACAAAACTCCAAAAAAGGTCAAGTACGCAGAGCACCGGACATTCAAAATAACTACTAAATGGTGAAAGCCAAGGCAGAAAGGCAGAAGTGGAAGTTATTTTGACTCACTTCTCCACCAATAAAATTATCTATCAGCATTAAGTGCATTAAGTCAAAATCAAAAGGTCACGCATACCAGGAACGTCGCGCAGGAAAACAACTATTTCTAAATGAAAGTCGTACAGCATTAAAAGAAGATGCCGTGTCAATCTGAACAGATTTCTACGCAAGCTTTCATTTTCCAGTCTTAAAAACATCCTTTCCATGTTCAGTAAACATCCTTTCCGTGTTCAGTGTGACCTGTGCTAAATCTTCCGTCACCTGACGCATTTGTATATGACTTACAGCTATGTGCAGATATGATTTGCAATCAGTCAAGTTTAAGTTCACATTATTCATTCTGCCATTTACAGATACTCAAGAGCATGAGGAGGACATGACCATTTTTCTGAAATTATAGGATGTTTTATAAATATCAAATTTCTTGTGTAAATGCACCTGTGAATGATTTATGAATAAATGCAGCAAACATGATAAATGAGGCCCACCATTCTAGTATATTAAAATGTTTTCTCTTCTATAGTAACCCATCTCATGTTCCCTTCTAGCTTCACTTAAGTGTAAAGAGCTCTAGCCATTGCTTCCAGTAAATGGGGCTTGGCCTGCATGTATATGTGTGTGTGTGTGTGTGTGTGTGCACCTCTTATCTCTGGCTCTTTACACATTATCTGACCCAACCCTATTACTCACTATCCAATCAACAACTAAAATAATTTTAGTTTTCAAGCTGATAATTAACTGTCCCTGTGCTGTCTGACAGATGATCCTGATGTCATGCTAAGCCTTTTGACAACAAAAACGGCACTCAGCATTATGCAGACTTTAAAGCATATACACATAAGGGCTTCATTCGTATAACAGTGCTAACAGTCTAACATTTACTCACTCTCCTCTCTCTTCTCAGAACGAATATAAAAACTGTACACCATCCACTGACACTGACGGCTCAGAGATAACGTCAATCAAGTAGAAACATGAATCGAAAGAGACAAACTCAAGAACAAAGCCTACACAATGAAGTACAAATCTGATAGCAGGTCATTGCAACGTCATTTTTCTGCATTTGCTTCATGTGTAGGTGACGTGCAATCATGCCGAAGCAGCAAAGATTGATTGGAGAAGCTTTTATGAATAGGCATTTGCTGAAGCCTATTTTGTACACTTTTCTGCTCAAAGGCTTCAGAATCTTGGATGCTGCAAGCTCTGCACTTCAGCACACCACTATTCAGAGGGGAAACAAATGTTTGAACACTACAACACAAGCTTTTCAGAGCAGGATGCAGGAAATGGGGTGAAGTAACCTCACATGTTTGCTGACAGGAAAGCTACAGGAAAAAGTAAGTGGCTGGTAATCTGCCAAGACACATGCATTGCCTGTTTCTACAGAATTATGGAGTTTATCTTCATAAAAAATGTTCCAGACTCTCTAAAAAAAGGTCTAGGATTGTGAGACTATAACCACTGGTATTAAGCCCCTGGTATGTATTAACTATTCATGGTGCTATAAAGTGGGTCTGATGCACCAGAAAAGTACCTAGCACATTCCTTAGCACTGTCAGTTTTATTTAACTAATTATATAACTAATTAACTAATTATATGTTCCAAACTGCTTTAGTAATTATTCATTTTAACTAAAAAGTAGTGTGTGGACAGAATTTTAAACTTGGTCTTTGATGATGCTAAGGTACAATAAAATAAATACTAAAAAGAGATTATGATGACATGTCTGCTACAGCAGTGGGCAAGCCTTGTAAATCGTTCACTTCTTTTCCTCCATCAGTGAGCATCTAGGCCAATCAATGAAGCTGCCACACATTGTCAAATGGCACAAATGCTTCCATTATATATCACCTGGGGGACTTATGGGTTTACCTTTAGTAAGCACATGCAGTTTCTCACCAACAATGATGCTTACTGACATGCTACTGATTTTCACCAGGTTATGTTATGGTTGAACAATGTACAGAGGTGTGGCCAAGTACAAATAAATACAAAAAGCATGTCTGTTCATCACTAACAAAAACAATGATTTCCCTGGCTAATTTTGAATAAATCAAAATGATCACAACATGGCTCCAGCAGTTTGCACAGATGGTATTGGCAGGCACTCTGGGGAGAGCCCTCCTCAGTGGCTAATAAGACACCAGCGATCACACTGTGCATTAATGCACTTAAAGAACAGCAAGACAGCAAAGTAAAAAAAAAAAAAAAAGAGTCCAAGTGCGCACTGATTGATCTCTGCACAGAGTCGTTCTGTCACTCCTGCTGACTGACATGTACCCTACACATTCCCATTGCTAACCAGCTCATTTATCTACTAGGTCTTCTACTGCCCTAGAGACTGATGCATCAGGATTAAATAAACCAGTAAAACCCCTCAAACTGAAACACAGATCATACAGACCACACAACATGCTTAGCACACTAAAATAACCCTCATGTATTACATAAGGTCCATAAAATGGAATGTAGAGATGCACACACAACAGACTGCCAACAAATATGACAGGAAAACAAGCATGACGGTGCTTAAACTGATGCATATTTCACAGAAGCAAGAAGAAAAACAGCAGCAATGAAAAAATAAACACTTACTTGATTTTGTCAGCATCGGATAATGATTCCTGCAAAAAAAAAAAAAACAACAACAAAAAACACATAAGCACTTCTTTAAATACTTAAGTACTACTTAAAAGTAAATAAAATAAAAATAGATAAGCATATAAGAACAAAAAAATATTAACGTCCACCACCAAGTAGGAATGTTTCTATCAATAACTTATAATTGCATTCTGATTTCTAAAAGTATTTTCCCTTCTCTGGGCATTGGAACTTGAAGCTACAATATAATGCAGAATAAAGAAACAACAGAATTATTAACAAACAGGCCGATTTTTAAACTGCAAAAAGGGAAATTAACCAGGGACAACTCTGACATAAACCTTAACAAAATGCATGTGTGATGCAGAAATATGGAGAGATGAAATGACATGGGAGGTTTAATATGCTTGTATTGCAAAGCTATGAAATGACTTCAGCTATAAAACCCCTTCGGCTATAAAATCAGCTCTTCTGCCAATTATAAACCAAAATATCCCACTATGCAGTTAATGTTATTGGTAACTTTTCCTTTTTCTTTTCTATAAAGCGTAGCTCCATGGACCATGCTGAATTAGCAATTTTGAGAGACTTAACAAATAAACCAGTTAAAAGATGATATCATCCAAATAAATAAGATGTGTACCAGCTAGTAAAAATGCATTTAATGTTTCCAGATACTGAACAGACACAAAATCAGTATATGTGTACACACACTCTTGGCTTTTTACAAAACAATCTATCCAGAGTGGAGAAGTGAATTGTTAATTGTTCAGTTTAGCACAAAGAGCACCAAAAAAGACCACAAATACATTAAATTTGATTTCAATTGATATGACAATTTATTTTATTATACCACATTAGATTAAATTGTGTCCACAGTTTACTACATTTCCCCCAAGAAAAAAAAAACTGTAATGCCTTCTTCAAAGTTCAGTACAAATCTCCTTAACTAATCACAGCCTTTCCAATTAACAAGGGACATGATGTTACCTCAGACAACTCAACACAGCTATTCTAACCTGGCTCTCATTTGTGTTAAAAAAAATTAAAGTCACCTGCTTAAAATGGGTAAATCTGTTATACATGGCCTTCTCTTTGATTTCTTAAGTGGCATGAAGAACAGGGCTGAGTTTTTACAATGACAGAAGGGTATGGAGAATGAAGGAAAAAGAATCTGGTACACATACCTTAATTTGTGATAAAACCATGCAAGCAGTTTGTGATGCTGGTATGTTTTCACTTCCCATAGGAATTATAGACATTCCAACCTTTGTCAGCCCTGATTTATTCACAGTTTCCTTTGGCTGAGTCCTTGGCTCCAGCTGGGCCGGCTGGTGGGATGGTGGCTGTTGTTGAACCCCCTGTCGATGCCTGGAAACACCACTAACTCCTCTCCATCCACAATCAGAAGCTTTGGATTTATGTTGTGCTCCTTCCACTTTGGGGTCCATGTGCTGTTTCTCTGGCTCTTGTTCCAGGCCATCCTTCTTCAGAGAAATGTGCCTTGTTTTGGGCCTTCCTTTCTTCTCTCTCCTTGCCACTCTGTTCTGTGGGGTGGCACATTCACCCCATGGTTGGTTCCTCTCCTGAATCTTCCCTTTATGCTCAGTAGGATCAGCTTGCTTACCTCCTTTAGAGATTTCTTGATTTTTATAACCTAGCAAGTTTAAGCTTGCAGGGCTCAGAATTCTGCATGTAATCTCATCCAAGAACTGTGAAAACTTAAGCTTTTCCTCCAGGAGCTGGATCTTCCATTCTGGTAGTACTGGACTTGGTGAAGCAGAGGAAATGGAGGCATCACATCCAGGGGGAGTCGCACTTGAATTCCTTTCCCGGTCTAAGGACACACTCTTGGGCTTTCTCTTATGCTGGTGGCTCCATCCCAACATCTCAGCTGATTTGGACTTGCGTAGGCTGTCCTTTGCATGTACTCTCAGGTATGGTGTCTGCTTGAGGATACCCTTGGTTGGAGTTGCCTGTGCTGGAAATGCAGAAAGATGCTGTTCCACTCTGGGAACAAAGATTTCTGCCTCTTCCTTAAAGACTAATGAGCGCTCCCCACTTCTGCTAGAGTGGGCAGGAGAACTACACCAGAAACTTGTCTGGGACCTTTGACAGGCAGGACGATCCTCTTCAACGGACTTCAACAGCAGGTCCTCACTACGGCTAATAAATCGGTTCATGCCCTTACTCAGTTTGGGAGGAGTCACTCCAACAGCACCATGGCTGAATATCCGTGGAGGAGGAAGGACAATGAGATCTAAGCTAGAGAAACTAGAAACTTCCAGTTCGCTGTCTGACCAAGATGATGAGGAAACTTCTGGGCCTTCAAGACTGCTTGAGCATTTTGGGCTAGTAAATCGTGTGCGCTGCGAAAAGGAAGAATAATCTTGAAGACAAATTACCTGGCTGGGGGTGTGCTGGGCTGGAGCTGGAGAGTCACAGGTTGCTGTGGGGCTCCCACTTAGGTCCTCTCGGAAAATGGGCTGATTGTGGCGGGTTTCACGGTGCTGGGGAGGTGCCTTGCGGTACGGCTTGCGGGCTGGGGCTGCGCTCGTCATTGTTGGAGCTCAGTCTCTATCCACACACTGGTTAGTTAATCCTGCCAAGAGACAGACATAAAGGAATCACAAGAGCACCAAGCTAGAGTCCTGGTTCATGAAAAAAGGCTACTCAGTTCATCTGCCTGTTGTCTTTCTCCCCTAGTTCACTACCTCCATCTCCCCAAGCGACTGCCATCAAAAACAGTTTAAATCGATAGGCTTTGATGAATGCAGCAGCACTGGGCAGTAAAAAAAAACTGCCGGAAGCAGACCATCAGAAATGGAGGAAGAGAGGGAGGGGCAGGCCACTTCAAATAACGATTAAAGATCTGTTAATGTTGGTGTGGAGTATTTTCAAAAATTAGACTGTATAGTAAAAGTGTACGCATTCTTGCAACAAAGATGGATGGGAGAGAGGGAAAAGAAGAAATAATCAGGGTGAATGGTGAAAGTGAAAGGGAAGTGCATTTGCCCTTAAGCTATTGACTGATTACAAGCTGAAGATAAACCACTGCATGTTGCCTGAATGCATGGGAACACAGTCACATGGTTTGGATACGGTCACCCATTGACACAGGGCTGACCCTCCTGCCAGGGGGGGCAACCTTTCAGATCCAGATCAATTATAATACCTTGTTTACAGACAGCAGTAATACAGCCCAAAAATAAGCCTAATAAACAAAAACAAATAACCATGAAAACACTTTCCTACCACCATACCCAAACACATCCTGTCAAAATCCTGGATACATGTAAAACCATTTCCCCATCTCTTCCTATAGTCTGCCAAAAACTGTGTGGAAAACTATCAGACCCACTGGCAGCTCTCACAGGTGCCTCTTCTGATTTCTGGGTCAGACCTTCCTGTTTGACAGTCATTCTTTAAAACTGCAGCTATTTTAGGAGCAATGAAATCCACCTTTACTGAAAAACCAGGAACAATCAAAGGCTGGTATGTCACAGCTTTCCACCAATGTTAAATCAATGGCATTCCCGGGGCTGTGCTACTAAGGGAGGAGCTTCAGGTCACAGTGACACGCATGCACACAGACACATGTTCAGTCAGGCTCGGGGACACATATTTCATTCAAAATATGTTGTGCTAAAGTGATTCCCTCAAAATGCCAAACTTGCCACGTTCCAAAACATAAGACAGATATAGAGTCCAAAAGTCTGAGAACACATTGTAATTCTGTTGTTGTTTTGTTTAACAGATTTTGAAGCAATCATTAAAACAAAGAAAAGTGAATGTTCAAATCTTAAATATTCAGTATTCAAGATTCTGTGCAATTTGTTGGTCACTTTAAAATGAAGCAAATTTGTGACACTGTACCATTCGTAACTTGTAAGAAAGGTCAGACATTCCTAGAGATTTATCCCTTCTACTGAAAAAATGCATTCAGAAGACACTCCCGTGGTTTTGATAAAGCACAAATTCAGGTTTTATGCAAACATGTGAAGTCCATGCCAGCTTAAGTACAAACCGTCACTTTCAAGACATTTCCAAATTCATATAAATACTCTGTAGAATGTGACTTTTCACTAAAGTTATAGTAATATCATACGAGCATTTTATTTTGTGGTCTTTATGCGTCTTTTGGAACGCATATGCAGTTCCAGTGGATTGCAATTTCTAACAAGCATTTGTTTAAAAATGTATATAGATAATATAATCATATACTATAATATAAGATAAAACCAAGTTTACAATTTTTACTTTACAACACAGACACAACACAAATGGGTAAGGGTACTTTAAAGTATTTTAAAGGAAATAAAAGAAAAGGTGGAAAGAAAAAAAAAGTGTAACTACTGACTTGTAGCAACAAGTTGTTTTTCTAAGCACATTTTTTTCAAAAATGTATTTGTTTCTCAAATAATTGGGTGCTACTTCATTCAAATAAGAAATTACAATTGAACCCAAAACCACCGTCTGGAAGTTAGGAGGTTAATCCTATCCTCCCAAATAATTTAGGCCTGTTTGCCTATGATTCATGGGTAGTCAATGACTCAGTGGAAAATTCAGCCTCTAACAGGGATGGCGGACAAAAGAGCTTTTCAGGACCATGCAGGATTGTCTATCTTAAGACAGCAAATGACAGACGAGGCTTTTGTGCCTTCATTTGCAGGTGTCTAAGGCATAAGCTTAAAAGCTGCAAGCACTAGTTATGTACAGTGGATGTGTATGTTTGAGGGAAGGGCCACACTTTGTTTCATCAACAGACTTTTACAGAGGCTCTTTCTCTAACCTGAAACGCGGACTTGGTTTCAGCATGTGAGCATTATACTTACGGGCCCACGCAAAGGTCTGCAGTCTTTCATAATGGATAGCCCTTCATTATAATTGAGTACACATCATAATAGAGTTGTCACTCATTTCTGGGAAATCTGACATTTGCATTTCAGTTAGAGGTGAAGCCAATACTTAATTAACTTCTTTCGTGGGTTACTTGTACCACTGATTTTCACACGAGTTAATTATGTTATTCTTTGGGTAAATGGATTTAAAAAAAAAGGCTTTTGTAAGTTTGTGACTGCAGTTCAACAAAACATACAGTAAACCTCTGAATAAGGGGTTAGCATGAAAGATTCAATTAGAAAGTGAAATTCAGGCAGCAACAAAGTAGTATTTAAAATATAGTGTAAAGCTATTACATAATATTTAACAGACAGGACTACATTAATCAATCATCAGGAAACAGGAAACAGCCAGGTCTATCAATCCCAATGAACAGTAATTAATGAACAGTAATCAACATTCAAGATTAAGCAAAAAATATTCAGAAATATTTATCAAATATAAAGTACCGTATTTTACGGACTATAAGGCACACCTAAAAGCCTAAAATTTTCCCAGAAATCGGACGTGCGCCTTATAATCCGGTGCGCCTTATACGTGTACTGAGTT
>JAOVYV010000040.1:8283593-8294916 GCA_025674545.1 Hassar affinis | reverse complement strand
GGCCCTACACCATACTAATAAATGATTGTGGTCTAAAATGACAGGTGTTTCAGTTTCATTGTCTAACCCCTGTATTTCTGATAAAGAGTACAAAATCCCTCTGTAAGTCTCCCTGAATAAAGGCTTCTACCATCATGTATCCAAAATGCACTTTCACTTTTTGCTAGGGTCAATTCAAAATATTTTTATACTTTATACTGTATTATATTTATTAGCTTCTCTTGTTTGAAAGCTGTGGTTTTGTGCACAAGCTTTTATCTATGTATTATTTTATTAATAGGTTCAGGGTTTTTTTTTTTTTTTTAGCATTTTTATCAGATGGGTATCTATGTTGACTGCTACTCAAGGTTTATGTATCAGTAAATAAAATGTGTTATCGTGCCATCCCTACTCACAAAATGTCCAGGAACCGCTAACTAATCGTAAGTCAGCACAGAGTGGGAAGGAGCCAGGAATAGCAAGAATTAAGAATAACCAGAGAACAGACAAGTGTTTTCCAGTTTCACGCTTCAGCAGTCAGAATCAATACGAAGCTGATGTCTGAGTATTTTTTTCCAAAGGATCCTGAAAGAGGCAAGCTGCTGAGATAAGCGTGCAGCCAGAGATGCCAATTTACCTGAGCAGCACAGCATAAAACAACGGGTGAATTACCGGATTTCCACCAGTGATTCCCCAAATTAGCCAGATGCATCTGTGTAATGTAGCACACATGCAAAAGGGGATTGTTGTTTGAAAAAAAAAGGCTCTTGTGTGATAACAACAACAAGCACGCACATACACACTCTGCTATTGAGAAGCATCACTCCTTCAGTGGTTTATTTGTCTCTGCTCATCTCCTCAACCTAGCTGAAGAAATGTGGTCTTTATACCGGCATGTCTGACTATATAGGTTCGATTCATGACAGCAAAAATACAACAGAAAAACATTCATCTTATTGCTAGAATGTCACAGATTTGTATTTGCACCTGTATTGCGCCATGGCTCTGGAGGAGGGCAGGCTGCACTGACACCCAGGAGGGGAAAGAACAGGATGTGGCCAGACATATGTAATGTGTGTGATGTACACATTGTGAAATCACTTTTACACATTAAAAGTGAAATCATGAATATCGAATAATGTGATTGGTTGAGCAGTGTTCCAAGAGTACCAATAGTTCCGATAACCACACTGGCATGTTTCACCCCCCAGAGGAAGCCTATATGCAGATAGGTGAGTTGCCCTGCCCAAGAACTGAACCCAGGACCTTCTGCTGTGGGGCAGCAGGAAATATTAATATTATTAGTAGTAATAGGAAATATTCAGTATTAATAATATTTACTTATTATTTATTTACCTTAAAGCTGAAGACACTACATTTGCCAGCAGATATTAAAAAGACCTGTGGCATAGCATAAGCAGCAGTTTGAAAAGGTGTGGTGCCTGGCTTTACATCTTACTCACCTCTTTTCCACAGAAGCAGTTCCAGGGCTGGTTCAGAACCAGTGCCTAATCTCAAACCAGTGTTTCTTTGTGTTTTGACAGCCAGAGAACCAGCCATCAGCCAGGAACACTGATTCCAGAGCAGCACGAAAACTTTGCTGGTCTCCATCCAAGAACTGCTTATGTCATCCCAACAAGAACAACCAAAACTTTGTGACCGCCAAAGCTAGTGTAAGGTCTAGTGTGCCTAACCTTAATAATAAACAACAAAAATGGATGTGAAATAGAAGCTGCAGTGGTCTGTGTAATGAGATGATATGTGAAGTTCAGCTGAATTATACACTGTGTTATGGATTAGAGAAGTAAGCACATAAGCTTTGCTCCCAAAGCTGTTCTTAATTTATGTAAATTCCTACAGAAAGCAACAAGGAGAATCAAGCCTTTGCTATTATGAATTATTATTATTAAAGAAGATTTGTTGCATAAAGACATTTTAAAACATAAAAACACATATATGTGTTATTCAAATATTCAAATCTATCTCTACATAAATTCTGAAATTTTACAATGGTCAAGGTAGGGTGAACATCTGGAGCTACAAGGGTAAGGAAATCATATGATGGACAACTATAATCTGGCTTTTGTTAATGCAATTTGGTCGATTTTGGCAAGAGCCAAAGAGGAATTGTTATACTGACTCTTCATCCAACATCACATCGATAGCTGGTCTCATTAATGCTCTTCTGGCTGAATGAGCACACATCCCTACAGCCACACTCCAAAATCTAATGGAAGGCCTTCCAAGAAGAGTGAAACTTATTTCGTTACAACGTAATGTGATGTTCAACAAGCAGATACGGAGTGTCCACAAACTTTTGGTCATATAGTGCATTTCCATTCTAAGAAATCATTTTAAGAACAATTAAACACAGAAATCGATGGCAAACCTATGATGTACAAAGATTGACACGAATCATGCAAAAGTAAAAGACTGTAGCCATGCAAGTAAGCAGCAAGCAACTTGCATATAAACTGATCAGCCATAACATTAAAACCAGCACTCTTTGTCCATTGTATCATGTTACCCACAGGATGCTGTTGGCTGGATATTTTTTGTTGGTGGACTATTCTCAGTCCAGCAGTGACACTGAGGTATTTAAAAACTTCAGCAGCACTGTAGTGTCTGATCCAATCATACCATCACAACACACACTAACACACCACCACGTCAGGGTCAATACAGTGCTGACAATCATCCTCCACCCAAATAATACCAGCTCTGTAGTGGTCCTGTGGGGGTCCTGATTACTGAAGAACCACAAAAAAGGGGGCTAAAAAGTCTGCCGAAAACCAGATGGACTACAGTCTCTCTCTAAAAATACTAAGTGCACCTGTATGGTCAGTGGAGCTGATAAAATGGACAAAGAATGTGGATACAAGGAGGTGGTTTTAATGTTAAGGTTAATCATTGTAATTGCATATCCATGCATATAGATTGTTCTACATAATGTTTAGAGCCGCTCCATGTTTACTGCTACAAACATGAAGTACATTCACGAATTACATTTAATTACATTTAAAATAAAATTTTAAAAAATCCCAGTCACCATTCTGAAATTACTGGCATCCTCTGGATGCATCCTTGGAGGCAGATGGAACCTCACTCACTGATGTCAGAAGTGAGTAGTCATGTTTTAAACAGATGTTTTGATTTGTTTTCCTGGAGTGCACCATTTCTCTGGAAGCCGGGAGTGAAATTCAGCTTGCGAGCATGTCCCTCGGCTGGAATTGTGTTTACCAGGCTGATGTTATATAAGCTGTCAGCTGAAAATCACTCAGATACCACAGAGAGTATACTGGACAAAGAGATGTTTAATCCAGGTAGATGGATTTTTTTTTACTTTTACTGCTAATTTAGCCATTTTATTATAGTTCGGCATCTAGTGCCCTCAAGGCATCTAACTCAAATTAAAAGCTGTTAGCAAACACCTCAATAAAACCAAGCAAAGTGCAAAGTACACACAAGTCATTAAACAAGACAGCGACTTATCTGAAGAGAAACGTGGAAAGTCCAACAGTAAAGGTCAGTGGTCGAACTTTCTTTGGGTGAATATAGATTATTATGAATAAAATTTTAAAAAATAAGACTGAAAGAGGCTGCTTTTTTAATATCTGAATAAACATAAACAATGCAAATCAGTGTGCATTTCTGCCACTAAAAACCAAATCAATCAAAATGTGAACAGAGGTTTAAAATTTCATGCAAAATGTACTACAAGTTCACCATATCTGAAAAATAAGCACATTTATAAATGCTCCTAATTTTATTGATCAATCAAAGTCTCTGACCTGGGAAAATAGAATGGCTTGAAATCCAATGAGCTCTGCAGCAGTGCCTGGGGTGTCGTTTTAACTGGAAATAGAGCTCCAAAGTAGGCTAAAATGTCCGGTTCTACTACCGCTTTCTCAGACACTGCAGTTCTCAGCGGCATGAGGCTGGTGTCGATTTAAAGCTAATGAAGAGTTCTTTTTGAAGGTCATAATGTGATTATTTATCCACATAACCTATAATGCACATCATTTATCCTTATCCAGAGTTATCAGGCTCTCGGTTAAGTGCAGACAGAAATGCTGCAAGCTCTCTGTGAAGGAATTTGATCACATGACCAGTGTGCTCTCTGTATACTTTAACTATATGGGATGCCCAGTATGGGACTTTAAGTTTCAAAGACTGCAATTGCATTACATACATAATCAAAATAATGCTGATATAACCATTTCCACAATATACAGTCACATCGCAATGCATCATTATACCCCTACTATTTAGGTTATAATGAAGCCTATATTCCATAGCTACCAAGTATTCCTATTGTACAGACACAAGGAAGAGACAACATATCAAAAATGATACACAAACTATACAGAGAGTAGAATTTGGAAGAAATATTATGACGGACAACAGCTGAGGATGTGGTCACTGGTTGAAATGACAGAGCTGCAGAGAATCGAGCAAAGCTGGGCTACCTGCTGCCAGCTATCAAGACCGCTAGGAAGTGTGCCAAAACACAATCGAAAAGAAAAGGGACTCATTGACATGTGTCTGTCAAATCCACAATTGGGTGCTGATGTAGACGTGAAAGCTTGAGCAGCCTGTGCATAGCTGTATGCATTCCAAAAGGACAGAAATTCCTGCTTAACAGCTAGAGAGATTAGTAATCACTTTCTGTCTCTTTAGCACCAGTCAACCTCATGGGAGGGCAGAACAATGCTGAAGTGGCTTTTTTACAGCTCTTTGCGTTTGATGCACTGCTCCTTGGAAAGGATGCACTCAACCAGCCATAATAAGCAATCTGGAACGGTCCCAGGAATCAGCGGAGCTTAAGGCAATCTTGGGACTGCTG
The DNA here is from genome assembly GCA_025674545.1 of Hassar affinis. NCBI lineage: Eukaryota > Metazoa > Chordata > Actinopteri > Siluriformes > Doradidae > Hassar > Hassar affinis. Next base: position 8,290,091 of record JAOVYV010000040.1, on the reverse strand, counting down.
CAAAAACCTTTAGGTAACAAGACGAAGGAGCAAGTCACAGGATTAAATCGCAGGTAGCTCCTGTGCAGCTTTGGTTAATGTCTTGGACACTTCATAGTAGACAGAATTACCTAGCCTTCTTTACATCAGAGTTCCATATCACTTATGTTACCGGTGTAACACGACACAGCAGCACATAAATAGCCTCTCAGTCTACGTGAACGAATGCAGCCTCACATAGTAGAACTCCAAACACACATCAAAAATACCTGAATGTAGCCATGTAACATACTATGGTGCAAATGTACAAAACAACTTAATACAGTACTGTGACAGATTTCATGAAATGGGTCAGCACTGGACATTCACAGGAGGGGCTTCAAATCCCGAGGAAACAGGACACAACTCACGAAGCAGGAGACAGGAACAGAGAAAGCGTCATACTGTATGAGTCAATGAATGTCCTGCTATGTCTTGGCAGTTGATGTGCCATTGCAAGATGGCACTTGCAACCGACACTACCACCCCCGGGGTTCCTAATATACAAGCAGACAGCGTCTACGTCTGTAAACCTAATATGCTAATGACTAATAATTGCCGTACTTAGATTAGTGACATGGCTGAAATCGAATCCCGACATGATTATCATGACTAGATAAAAATAAAAAATGAAGGAATTTAATGTGAATCCAGCTGCAGCACTGAGGTCTGAGAATGCACAGAGAATGCCAGGTCTGGGCTAATCTGCTTCTTTATAGATTCGGGGGCTTAAATTGCATTTAAGGCAACCTAAACACTTTGTGAATCAATGATCATGAGTCACCTGAAATTAAGGCTTGATATTCTCCTAGGCAGTGTACTATGGAAATGTCAGGCAAGCACTTAATTTGAGGGATGTGTTTAATTTAAAAGACACAGAGATTGAAGTTAACTTTATCAAACATCAGCTTATTAGTAGTTTATAAGCAGGTGGTTCTTTCAACAACAAACTCTAAGAAAGACCTGACAGAAAACAGCAAATTTGAAATGTAGCTTATAATAGTTGCTAAGATCTAGCTGTAGGAAAAGAATGAAAATAAAGGCTATTTAGGGCCCTAGATAGTGCTGAAGCCCTCTTCCTTTTGGCTTTTTTCCTTTAGTGTAATCACTCAGTTTTGAGGCATTTGTGATTCTTGAAAACTAAATGAATTTGGCACACATGACAGACCTGTAAAATCTAAAAGTTACATAGTGCATGGGCTTGGGAGTGCATTGGACCAAGGAGCTCCATGGCACCCCCAAATGCAGGCAATGGTCAGTATGAAGTTGCTCAGATATGCACATGATTTGTTATGGTCGTTGCTCTCATTGTATCAGACACAGATCACTTGGTTATATTTGACTCTGCCTAACAGGAAGTTGGCCATGTTGGATGGAATGTGAGATTTTCATGCAGTGTTTTCAGGGTTTTCTGATGGCATGCACATGCATTTGTCTTAGGTCCACTCTTGATTTGTTGTCCCAATTCATCACAGACATGCCTCATCAGCTCTGTAGAGCCCTCTAGTTCTCTACTTGACTTCATAGTGCCATTTCTGAATGAGTTTATGTCTGTGAGTTCATCTGAAATATCAGGAAAGAAACAGATTTACCATTGGCCTTTATTGGTGAAACCCAAAAGGAAGTCAGCCATATTGAAATTTGTGCATTTACATTGTGCAATTTTCACAAACTCTTTCTAACTCAATTTAGAATTTCCCTGAAATGTGGTTGGTATAAACTCTAGATATATGTGATGATATGAAAGAATAGCAGAAACCTCAGAGGAGGATGTAATCATGGACAACTGATTTGCTTGAGATGCCAAAAATAAACCAGACAACAAATTGTGAAGGAATAATGGATACCTCATATGAGGACACAATGGCAAGAAACTGATTTGCATGAGACTACACTGTGAAACTGGAAGTGGACATAATTTGATGATGCGTGGGTTGATCAGCCTCAAATCGTACGTAGTCGTAATGGGCCACTCTCGATTACAGCAATTTGGTAATTATCAGTCATAATAAATCGTCACCTATACTGAAAGTTATAATCTGATTTGAAGTAGGGTCTATATGGGTCTACCATATCCAGCCCCTCCTTTTTAATTTTGATTTAACAAAATATATCTTAACAAAATGGTAATGAGACACAAGGCCTAAACAGATTTGGCCCTTCTCTCTGTCACTATACAATCCTTCATTATTTTTTCAGACTCCATTATTATATCATGCAAGATGAGTATCCTCAGTATGAGAAAGCTTTTCTTTTTAGCGATCTTTATGGTCAAAGAGGACACACAGAGACACAATGATGATATTAATCTTCAGATCTTCAGGCTTAAGCAGGGGGAGCAATCTGAACCGTGAGAGACTAAAAAACATTGTAAAGCTGGTAGTTTGAAGCTTTAGTGGCGTCACATAAAATGCATTGGTTATACTGCAGGTCACAGATAACTGGATTGAAGCTGCAAACATAAAACATGGCCCTGACATGCTGACAATGAGACTAGGCAGCTGAAGGGCTAATTTGCACAAGAAATAAATGGATACTCAAGAGCATTCCACCATGACTGGGGCACGGCTGAGGAGAGGAATGTATCCACTGCACAGTGCTGAGGACTCAGTAACCCTTATGCTCAAAAAGCCTTCATGCAGACACTACTACAGGCCAACTCTGGCCTATTAATTCAAACTAAACACAGTCAAATGGTTAAAACAGCAGAATTTTAAATGACCTACTTTCTTCAGTACATGTCTTACAACTAGGCACTGTATTTACAAAGTATTGTAAAATTCCTCATAATAAACGGACCATAAGTGCACTGAATAGATACAGCTTGGTTTTTTTCTACACTAACTTGTGTTTTGTGCTCAGTGACCTACTAATAATCAGCGTCTCCTAATAACACAGTGGTGACGAGGGGCAGTAGAAATCCTAATGACAGGTTTAAAACTGCCACAGAGGCATCTTGAGTCTTAAGGCCCATATAACCCTGAACTGCTCACTTATGTGCTTAGACTGGATTTGGCTTGAGTGCCAGATGATGAAATATAAATGTTGTGTACTGCAATATTTCAAAATCAAAACTCATTAAGCACCAGTACGCAGCACAGACCTGAAACACACATGTACTACTTGATAGGCTGCTGAATGCCTCAAAATCTCAGGTCATTTTTTTTTCGAAAGATTTTTTCTCTAACTTGAAACAATTGTAATCGCTTAGATAAAAGACAGGCGATCTGACATTGTGTCAATGTGCTCTAGTCTGTGCCTCATCTCTTCTCATTAGCACAAATCTGCAGCCCAGATTTCACTGCCACAGTTTACTGATCCACTCTGCTTTACAAACTCTGAGTATGGAGCTCACACAATGTGTATCCAAACAAAGCTGGCACAAAAATATCAAAAGCTCATAAAGGATGCTAATAACTGACTACAATCACAAATATCATTTGTGAAGCATAAAATCACTTATCAGAATTCAAGAGGGGAAAAAGTGCATCATGAGTTACGCACATGTAATACTCCATCATTACCATCCAGGCTTGCGCAATATTGATTTTTCCCTGCTTGTGATTCACCATTAGGAAAATAAAGATTAATGTTTTAATCTTCCAGAACCCACAGCCTAAAAAAAGCATTTCCACTAGTTTAAAGTTTAATGAGAGTACACAAGTACGATGTAATAATATTATCAGCTGCGCAGTCGGGAAATGCATGAGGGCAGCAGCAAGTGTAAAAACTCAGCAGTAAAACATACAACAGCAGATTTTACATACAATACTGTAATGTCCACATGACCAACATTATCCCTGCTGATCTGCTGGTCAAAATGTTTAAACACACATAACAGGGGAAATACTAGGGGAAATACTATTTTGATTCCAGGAAAAGGATGCAACAACATTGTTTTTTATGGACACCGGCAACAGCTAACAATAGTTGCATTGTTCAAAATAAAGAATTCATACCGTCCATTAATGAACCTCTCGTCTTATCCGCCATGTTGAAAGGTTGACGCTCAGCCCAACTCGGGAAGTCCGGTATCAAATATTGTCTCAGAATTCCCACTCGGAATTACTACTGGAGGGCATTCATGTGGAACTTCCAAGACAGTAAACTCGTATTTACCAGAATTCTGATAGCACATAAAATGTTTTTAATCACATTCTAATTCTAATTCATTACCATTGTTATTCGTTAATTTACAATGGTTGGACAAAGATTTAAGATTAATCACTAAACAATATGGTTAATGTGTAATGTTGTGTAATGTTAGCTAAGTCAAATGTACCTTGATGTATTTTATTTAACAAACACTCTCCACAGGGTTCCCAAGACTTTTCCATGGCCCTCAATGACCCTCAGTGTTTCAGAACCTCTCACAACCTATATGTCCACAAATTTTTGTGAAAAGGTACTCCACAGTTTGGGACTAAATAGCCAATAAAAATGAAATGAACAATCATTTCCATTCCCTTTCTAATGGGCTAATGGGTCAATTTATATGGAACCTGTATAATGCTGCAGGAATTCACACAACAAAACATCATCCATGGAAGAGCTCATTAACATAATCCATTTCATTAGCCTTATATACAACATTTTTCCAAAGCTCTCTGAAGCTCCATTTCAAGACTTTTCCAGGCTGGGCAAATGGGATTTTAACATTTGATGAGTTTTCCGGGATTTCCACTACTGTGGGAACCCCGTCTCCATTAAGCTTTACACAAATCTACAGCACGTCAGCAGTCCAGTTGGGAGCATGCGAGTTGATTGACAGGGGGGCGGGGCTATCAGAGGTAGCCAGGTAACATCAGAAAGTTAGAACACTTGCAAGGCTGTCAGATATTCCAGATTCAGATGCTGTTTGGCTCATCTGCCATTGTCCTTACAGGAACAAAGAAGGTTTTTGTCATATTTTTTCAGTGATAAATCATCAAGATCAAAATGCAAAGCTCTTACACAATATGCATAAAGTTTCGTAAGTTGGGAAACATAATATAATTGGAGTAAAATCAGGTAGGCATGATTAAATGGTTTCATTCTGCAGACCCTTCGCAGGCACTTTCGGTAGTTAAACTATGCTATCAGTAGCACAACTTCACAAAGTACTCAACAAATTTTCAACAAAATATTTTTTTTCAAATCCTTGTCCATTTCTTTAATAATAAACCTTCCACATTTCACACCAAGCTCAGCATGACGGTGGAGGAGAAAACTTGGAAATACGTTATTATACTTGGAAGTTATAAGATATCTAATATTGTAGGTGAGAATGTCGTTATTTATGTTACATATTTTGCTGTTCCACCTGCAAAATGACCATACGCCATCCTTATGTCCTCGGGAGTTATGCAAGTCCAAACTTTGGGTACTTTGTATTGAGAAATGCCTACAGTCACCTTCAACAGGAAAAGTGAAATAAATGCAGTGTCATCAAACTCATTCAGCTCCCAAGACTTAACAGGTCTGTACAGCTTTACTGTTTAACCATGAGGCTGCTTCAACATAAATCTTACTTTAAACCTTAAACGCAAACAAAACAGAACAAAGGGTAACCAATGAGCAATTCAGCATAAGCATTAACAAGTTACTGTTTTCTACATCAGCATTTAAACCAGTTGTGGCTGTCCCATTAAGAACACCCTAACCGAAAAAACACCTGAATGCTACCATCATCACTGGGAACTTTGGTAACTCTGACCACAACGTGTTAAACATAACAGAACAGAGACTAAAAACGTAATGGGTCAGGACATGCTTACTGTTGCATTTGGTCTCACAATTATTACAGCACAAGTCTGCGTTTTATTCAAACCGCTCGTAAACCAGTTTAAAATGGAATCGCAGTGAGACTTAACATATTGAGTTAATGAAAAGCAAATCATACTTGCCCAGGTCATCGAGTCAGAACTGTTCACATCAGCAAAAAAGTGCTTCAAACCTTCATGGGCTATACATATGATGTCTCATAACTTATAGATATATTATGGAGCGTGTTGTGACTAATGTCTATCCCTATATCTTATAAACTACTACTCATGGTCTCAGATACTGTCATATTTCATTACTTAAGAGACCATCAAGCATAAACGGACCTTATGGTATCCGTTATTATTTTCAGATATCAGATGTCAGTAGAGTAAACAGGATGAATGCTGGCCAACGCTGCCATTTGCAATATACTTTATGTTAGATGCGCCAGGAAAAAAACATATTTACCCACCAAGGACGTCGCAGGAATGCAAAAAAAAAACCTGAGATTTTACAATTCCTTATGAGAATGAATGATTTTCCACCATGAAAGTAATAAACTTCATGTAAGCCCAAGAGTGATGCACACTCCTCTCTGAGATTATAGTGATTATAACTATTCCAGATTTGAAGTAACCAGAGACAAAACCTTTTTTGTACTTCATAAGCCTTCAAATATAAAAGTGACTCAGTTGAGAAATGTGAATGCTATAGCACTTATGTTTACAGGACCAC
>JAOVYV010000040.1:8207611-8219460 GCA_025674545.1 Hassar affinis | reverse complement strand
AATGTCAGGCTTGACTGTATATATATATATATATATATATATATATATATATATATAGTCGGTATATTATAATAATTATATTTTATAGTTGTTATAAAGTATGTATTGGCAATCATGTTCACACAGGCCATGGGCTTGTTCCTGCCTCAGCCTCCAGCTCCAGACAGCGATGAGGAGGAGGATCCTGAAGGAGCCGCTGCATGCCGGAGCCGCGCGTCTATTCCTATGGATCCTGGTAACATACACTCAAATAATCTACTGAAAGACCCAGTCGTAGTTACATGTTTGCTAATAGTTAGCACTGTTTACAGATCATGTTGAGCTCGTGAAAAGGACCATGGCAGCAGTGAACTTGCCGACTCTGGGGATCCCTGCCTGGGCTCGTGAGATTTCAGATGACCAGTGGAAAGACATGGTGCAGAAGACGCTTCAGACTAGGCAGAGCTCAGCCGGCCTGGTACTGCAACGCAAATGAAACCACCTAAGCCGTTGATCATATTCTCCTTGCAGCTCACATTTGCATCCCTAATAAAGCATCAGATGAGCCTGTACAATCATGTCTTTAAGGTTACAAAGAGCAGTTCTTATTATTATAAACATAGCACAAAAAGTAAGGAAATTTGTTGTAACAATGCAGTAGAGCTGAGAATGTGGGTTGTGCCCATGAAAAATTTACCAAATCCTCTCTGCCATTGCCAAACAGCTTATTCTGCCATTGATTCGTTTGGTGTACTGGATGATTGAAGTTTGAACAAACAAGACATATTGGCAATTTAACAATTTATTCATTTAATGAACAGGAGCCTCAGTAGCGTGTAGAAGAACCATACACAGCCACAACAGCCTGGCACCTCCTCCTCATGCTGGTCACCAGCCTGGTCACACACTGCTGTGGAATGGCATCCCATTCTTCATCCAGCATTTGTCACAAGTCAGCCCACGTGGTTGTGTTGGTCACTCTGGCACGAACAGCACGCCCAAGCTGATCCCACAAGTGTTCAGTGGGGTTGAGGTCAGGACTGCTGGCAGGCCATTCCATCCTCTCCACTCCCAGATTCTGGAGGTAGTCTCTGATAAACCCCGCTCTGTGGGGGCGAGCGTTGTCATCTTGGAGGATAGAGTTCAGTCCCAGACTGTGGAGATATGGGATTGCCACTGGTTACAGAATTTCATGATAAGCTGTTTGGCAATGGCAGAGAAGATTTGGCAAATTTTTCATGGGTGCAACCCACATTCTCAGCTCTACTGGTCATCCCACAAATGCATGTTCCTTACTTAACAGGCTTTTCAAAGGTATATATTTATTGCCAAGTAGCATTTTTACAACAGAAATAATCTACCAAAGCCTTACTTTTTGAGCTATGTTTATATAGTATTTGTGTAAAAGGAATGCACCTGATACCAGGATGCACAGAATACAGAATTTTGCAGGGTGACATATGCCAGGATAGTTAGTGTGGCTACAAAACATTCCCTTCTTAACTTCTGCTACAGTTTTAATATGTTGGTATATTTAACTGCACTATAAAATTGATTCACTTAGACATGTTTTATATCTTTTTTTTCTTTACTGTATCATCCAGTTCAGTTTATTTCAATATTATAAAATATTTGAGTGTCTCCCATAATGATAAAATTAACTGACTTCAAAAAACCTTTTGCAGCTTATTGATGCATGCCCTGCACATTGAGAAATGTATTTTTCCTTTTGTCTTTCATTTTTAACTTTATTTTTGTTCTGTACATACATGAACATCTGTACAAAATATGACTTTCATAGTATGTAATGCTCTGCCTAATTAAAGTACAACATATGTACATATGACCTGGAAAGCAGCTTAAGATTAGTGTTGGCCTTGGGAAAGAGGGATGGGGAGAGAAAGGGGGGAGGGGGTGGTGAAGGGGTGAAGAGACCCATCCTTTCACAAATTTCTTTTATAGTGCGTGTAGCTGCCAGACAACCACCACATGTTCCGTCTACAGCCAGTGCCAGCTTGGATGCAGGATTTTTGATGCAAAATTTAATTGATGTTCCCTCAAAGTGAGCTGGATGCTCTCTCTGTGCTAGATTATTTTGCCAATTACATAAATCCACAGCTTTTTCTATCCAGTTCTTGTGAAAACCAAGATTATTTCAAGCGCTGTAGCAGGTAAACCTTCTAGCCAAGCATCAACACATGAAGTGTTTCACTGTCTGGCAGCCTATTCAAGGAGTGAATATTCTCTGGGAATGAGCAGAATAAGTAATAATAAACAGAAAGGTTCAATAGGTGAAGGAAAATTAAAGAAAACATGATCTCTCAAAGGTGTAAGGAATTGTTTTCAGGGATGTGACAAGCAAAGCTGCAAACCTAAGCAATATACATAATATACAATTATTTGGAGTAATAACTGCAGCCTGTCGGTTACCCATATACCCACTGCTTGGAAAGTTAAACAAGCATCTCTTTTCCACTTTACAGTCATAATAAGGATTGAAGAGCTTTCATCAAGAACTTTCAAGTGCATCTCTTTTTCTCTATTGTCTTCTTTCCAGAAATATTGCTTAGGCTCTTAAAATATGCATAACCTATTAAAGCAAAATGTGGAGGTGAGTGAAGGATGCTATGCTAATCTTTCCCACTGTTTTAACATCAAACTATAAATAAGGTTACAAATATGTTAAGAAGGTTAGGCTATACGATAAAAAATAGTTGTTTAAAGGGAAGTGTTAGAATTTGTTGGTAATTGATTAAAAAAACGGAAACATTACAAATATTTAACCACACGTCGTGGAACCATGTGTAATGATTGGTAACTTGTGGATACATTGTTTTGAGGTACAGAACATTGAGATACAGCATTTGTCTGAAGAATGATACTTAAATATGGAATGGTCTGCTGGTGTTTTGAGAGGTCAGCACTTTCATTCAGCACCTTACAGTGGTTGGGTTCTCAGTTCACCAGTAAGGCAGGAAACAGACTAAACATTAAATCCTGTGTTGACAGTCAGCATAAATGTGACTACACGCATAAATAAAATCATAGCCATTCTGCCATTTGGCTACTGCAGAGCAAGGCTTTCAGTTCATACACTTCAGACTGCCACTAGCACATGCATTTGGACCATGAAACCTAGCTAATTCCTTGAAGTCAGTCACAGAGCTGATGACAAACACTTCAACTTATGACAATTAAGAAGGAAGCATGATGCCTTGTCTTGAGGTATTTTTCATGTACATTTGCACAATTATATTTTACTTTAAACTTATTGCATGAGGACACCATGTATTATCAACAGCTAGGTTCTAGAGGAAACAAACAGCTCTACAGATCCTGTAGACTGCCTGTGGTAATTCTGATAGCAGGTTTACATTCATATGTATCACACTGTCCCACAAGAGCAAGGCAACATGATCCAGAAATAAAGACTTATACTCCCTAGTTTCTAAACCTGGCTCAAGCAAAAGCAGTGTCAGTGGGTTGCTCATTATCTTTTAGACAACACAGTCAGTTGCCTAAGTGAATACGGATGTACGGGACAAGTGAAGGGAAAAGCAAGCTTTTGTCTTCTTTAAAAGCAGGCCAAAAGAGATGAAGACAAAATATAGAACAATAAAAGTATCACAATAAAGAGGAAACCTTGTTTTGAAACCTAAATTGTGGTGGTACAATTCAAATACTGTTTTGCATGATTGTTTTCTGTGATTTGGCATTGCTAGTGAAATGAGGGAGGGAGGGAGAGAGAGAGAGAGAGAGAATGAGAATGAATGGGAGCTCTTTACAATTACGTGTTGGCCAGGATTTTGCAGAAAGGCCTCTCCAAGAGGAAGTGAAGAAGGAAAGAGGCAGAGACAAAAGCAGGAAAGGAGGGGGGAGTATACAGCAGGTGACATTTCTGGACAAGTACAAGTGGGACAGTCTAGGCATGGTGCAGGTGACAGGTTGTGGTGTTCCTCAGTCAGAGGGCTTCCTGATTAGCAGTCAGGTACTCTTCTGCCCGCTTGTGGGCCTCCAGAGCCTTTATAGTATACACATCCTGTGGCAGCTCCGACTTCCGTCGCATCAGCACCTTGTCCTTCTTTATATCCTTCATCCCCTATAATGAATCAGACATTTGATGAAATCTTCTGCCCAAAATACATCACCTGCTGTAATATCCTTTGTCCCTGTACTCATGCCTGGTGCACGTCCACTCAACCTAGGGGTACCCATCTCCTCTTCTTCACGAGCTCACCCTCAACCATTCCCTCTACCCAATCAGTCTGGTTAACTGTAGATGTGTCAGTACTGTAGTAATCAGTGGCATGCATGTGCTTGGTCTCTATGAAAATGTCATTTGTCTGCATGAGCTGCCAAGAGACCACAGACTCTTACTGTGCACACAACTCAAAATTCTGAACATTTTCTACACAAAGTTAATAAATGAGGACCCTTGTGACCAGTAGCTGACAAACCATCATCAATGTGACATGTTTAGACCTAATATGGCAATATTGTTTGGTTATATAAGAAAAGAACAGCACACAACAGACCATGCTGTTGTATGAATATAATCCATGCTAGGGTTGTGTGATATAGCAGAAAACAAAGAGAAGGACTGTTAAAGGATTACAGTGGATTATTTTCATATAACTATATGGTTCATTGTATGTTATTCCAATTTACAGCAAGATTGCTCATGATTATAATTTTTTATTTAATACTAAACAACACATTTTTAAAACTGTTTATAGTTACATTTAGTGGTAGGGAATTGTTATTATTAGCGTTGATTATGTGGAGAGTCTGTGATACAATTCCCTGTGTATGAGCTATTGCTAATATATTACAGTTGGTGTATTAATATAAATCCATCAGTTACATTACAATCATTACAACATACATTACAATTTATTAGGAACACCACACTAATACTGGGTATGGCCTTCCTTTCCTTCAAAACAGTCTCAGTTCTTCATGGCATGGATTCACAAAAAAATCCTTTGAGATTCTGGTCCATGTTGACATGATTATCACACAACACTTGCAGATTTTTTAGATGCCCTATCATGCTACTGATCTCCTTTTCTACCACATGCCAAAGGTGTTTTACTGGATTCACATCCAGTGACTGAGAAATCCACTGAAGTACACCGAATGCATTGTCAGGTTCATGAAACCAGTTTTCACCAGTTTGGGACATGGTGCATTATGATGCTGATGATGTATAATGATGATGTATAAATTGTGGTCTTGAAGGGATGCACATGGTCAGCAACAATACTCAAACAGGCTGTGGTATTCAAAGGATGATTGGCATTAATGGGCCCCATGTGTGCCAAGAAAACATTCCCCACACCATTACACCACCTCCACCAGCCTGCTCACTGGTTATTTTTCCTTTTTTCACCATTCTGAGTAAACTCTATACACTATTCTGCAGGAAAATCCCAGTAGCTCAGCAGTTATAGAAATACTGTCTGGCACCAACAGCCAGGCCATGGTCAAAATCACAGAGATGATATTTTTCTCCTATTCTGATGATTACCCGAAGCTGCTGTACCATATCTATATGATTTTATGCACTGCACTGCTAGCACTTGATTGGCTGAATATCTAATTGCATGAAAATGTAGGTACAGGTGTTCCTAATAAAGTGCTCAGTAAATGTACATCAACGTATTTACGTTGAATTTCAGTATTTTCAACTGAATGGCAGAATCACTTAAAAATGTAAAGCTTCTTGCTACACAAACAGATGGCCGATAAGATAAATCTTGTATCCATACCTGTGAAGCCTCAGATTCCACAGTCTTCTTCAGCAGCTGGATGTCCTCAGCAGTGGGAGTCTCTGTCTCCATGGAATAATGAGGTATCCCTTGGTTTTCATTATATATTATATACTGCTCATGTACAGACAGAGACAAAAACACTTACAAACATGTGCCCACATGACCTTACATAGAAGAACTAAACTGAACAGAATGTTTAAAAATCTGCTCAGGAGTACCATGCTGCAGAAATAGTTCAACTCTATTAAATTTTACTAAAAGGAAGAATGACTGACCGCATCCTGAGGCAGACCAGGTCGGAGATTAGGATGGATCTTTGTAATCTGCCAAAATAAAAAGGTTATGGCATTTTAATTTTAAATGCACTCACGCAGACCAAGACTTAACATCTTAATTACACTGTATGATTTTTTTTAAGGCTTTTCCTCAGAATAAGGCCAAGACACTGACCAGAAGCCCTGTGATAATTAGATTTGTCCTGAAAAACAGTTTTAAGCATTAATTCAAGTACAAAAAGCCAAATAAAACCCAAACCCACATACTTGTTTCAGTTACATTTTCGTCAAAACATTTACCGGAGGAATATCCAATCTTATTCACAATAGAACAATGTGGCTGCAGGTTTTAATTTCAGCTAAGCAGGAACCACACCCAATTCCACCTGTTTTAATCACTTGACCTTGGCCTTCATTTGACTCAAAAGTGTGGATCCTGCTTGTTTGGAATGAAAATCTTTAGCTACACTGACCATCTGCTGATAAGTTTGGACACTGGTAATTTACAGTATTAAAGCCATTTGTAAAAACTAAGACAGTACTGACTTTAGAGCTTCAATGCCTTTAAATGCAACACTCAGCAATACGATAAATGTCAGCGTTGATGTGGTTTCACTAATTGTGTAATACAATTATTTCCTTGGTCTGAATGACACAGCAAAGTTCACATTCTCTACCTGAGGATTTTGTTTAGCAAGCTGTTCAATCTTGTGCCAGACCTCTTCCCGCTCCTTAAGTTTGTACTTCTCCCTGGAGAGAGGGGAAAACAGAACAATATACTGTGTATCAGAAATAGGGATTCATATCAAACTGCACAGACAGCTTAAAGGTATTTTTGGACATTGATAGAACTATTGAATAACAAATACTACATATGCATTGTGCAGTAGAAAAAAATGTTGCTTCAACATGTTTCTGTGGTACCACTTTGCAGAGACTATATATTTATCTCTGTTTTGCCTTAATCTAACATAAATATTTTCTATTTTCTAGTTCCCTTCACTCCTTACTTTTGCTTCTCGGCTTTGTACTGCTGAGTGCAATCATCAAATAGCTTCTGGTTCATCTCCATAAAGAGCTTCAGAGCATTGTAAATAAGCCCATGGATTGTCCTGCAGCAAAAAAAGTATGACTGTTACTATTGTTAACAAAACCATACTATAACAAGAACATTTTATAGGAATCATGCATGTTTATGTACTTCATTTTTCGGCTGTGCACACAATAAGATGATCAATCCTGAGTTCATGAGCAGAAAGAATGCAATTCATGTAGGTTCCTTACTTGTTCCAATGACTTTTGGAGTTCTTATAAAGAGCAGGAAACATGATGGGGAGTATTTTGGCAGCATTATCACTGATCAGACTCATGATATATTCATTGTTCCAGTAATACAGTGCCCTCTCAGCAACCTGAAGCATAAAGGGTCATTTTAGTTAATAAGTATGATAATAACAAAGCTTAGTTTGGTTGGGCTAGCCACCACAATATAGCATGGCCAGAAACAATGTTTGATTAAAGGCCTTCCTTCCATAAACAGTAATCTGTTCAAGAAAGCTGGTAGCAGCTTTCCAAGTGGGCACTCCAAAGTAGATCAACATCCAACATTTAAACAACAGGGAGTCAGTCACTGTTCCTGGACTGCAAAACTACAACAATGTAGCGTAGGATGTGAAATATGACTACAATACTGGTATACTCATAAAATAATCAGAATTTGTTGAAATTTCATCCCAAAACACTAGTTATTAGAGATGGCACACATGTATCTAACATTAGTATTACCACCAGAAGTACACCCTTGCTGTTAGATAGCATGGCTGCTTACCTGAAAGTGTGGACTTGATACACACTTGGCTAGCTGTCTAAACAGAGGCTCCATAACTTTTACAAACTCTGAAGGCTCAATGACATCCAGGATTTCTTCCAACTCATTCAGGAACATCACCTCTTTAGGACTATGGGTCTTGGGCCAGAACTTCAAGAGTCCCATTATAACCTGAAGCACAAAAATGTATAGAGCCTTATCATAGAATATGAAGAGAAATACACCAAAATATATATTCCCATAAAACAAAATGCAGTTCAAAATGATTAGAGCTATAGAGGCTATAGCACTTACTGGTTCAGTGAGACTGCTGTCTTTTTCCAAAAACTGAACAACACAGTATGCCAGCTGCAGGAAAAGGAAAAAGACCTCATCTTATCACAAATACTAACTGTGGGTAACACCAATGAACCTTAAATAAGGCCCTGAGCAACTTGTACATTCTACATTTGTGTTTCTGCTATAAAGCTATTAATCAATCATAAAGTGTCAGTGTTGTGAGAAAAACAAAATTAAAATATTGTATATAAAGACTCTATTCCTTAAGAAGCACTGAATTAGATTCATTTTGCAGTAGGTCAATAGAGCTTTTGCATCAAATATGAGCATAACAAGGGAACATTAACAGAAACATACCTGAGGGTGATAGACACTAAGTGACTTGACCTTGTGCAGTGGCAGGAGCACTCGAATCAGGAACATTTTGTGCTCCTCTTTCAAAGGCAGGGCAAAGCCATTAATTATACTGAGGGAAAGAAAACATGTTCTGGTTTTGTGACATGCTAAGTCCATTTAATTCAATACAGAGCAGAATGACCCTTAGGTTCGATTTATCACTGCACCACATTTGCTGTATGTGCTCACCTTCCTAGAATTTCCAAGAGCTCGGCAATACCATTGTGATGCTCTGTTTCATATATAAACCTGCAATAAGATCACCAAACAAATGAAAAAAAATCTCCACATTGTAATCTATGCAATAAATGTATAATAAAGTTTAAAAAATGTATTTCAATTGTAAGAAGCATTTGAAATCAGACAAAATCTAGAAAAAACAAAAAAGAGAAGGCTCCTATTATTTATGTATACATAAACATATGCAGAGAATTTACCTATAGAATATGTTGTTGATCTGTCGACGGATATACGCTCTCAGTCCCAGAAACTTGCCATAAATCCTGTGTAGAATTGTTTTCAAGAAGTCTCGCTCTCTGGGGTCTTCACTGTCAAACAGCTCCAGAAGCTGCACAAGACATTTGCATGGTTGTCATAGTACAATGTAAAACAGTACTGAAAAAATGCAACCAAAGCAAAATAAAATATAGCAGTAGCTTGTACATTATTTCACACATAATTTTAATAGCCAAGAAGTTCCATCAGTTAATTATGTTATCAAGAATGCAGGAATAGATACTTACAGACAATACAAACTTTTGGTCAATGTATTTTTTGGCAATATTTGGCTGGAAATCAGGTGACTCCAAGAACCGTAAGAAGAATTCATACACCAGCTAAATAAGGAAAAAAAATCGGTAGAAGACAAAATCAGTATACGAAAGTATATCAGTTTCGTATATCAGTATATACGAAAATCTGGGTTTCCTGTTAAATGGTATCACTGTAATAAAGTTCAGAGCCTGCTTTGGCTAACTGCTTGTCACAATGCACCTACATGGCTTCTCATGACAGCTCAAACAGTAGCAACATAAATGTTTTGTCTGAGCTCCTAATTCACAGTGAATTAGACTTGAGATGGTACAGGGGCCACACTTGCCTGCAGGTGGGGCCAAGCTGCCTCCAGTGTAGGCTCATCCTCCTCAGGATCAAATTCTGCACCAGTAGGATTGGAAGAAGGAGGCAGGGTCCTAAATAGGTTCACTGAGAACTACAGAAACAAAATAAGACATATACAGTCATGGCCGAAAGTTTTGGCACCCCTGAATTTTTTCCAGGAAATGAAGTATTTATCCCAGGAAATTTATTGCAATTACACATGTTTTGTTATACACATGTTTATTTCCTTTGTGTGTATTAGAACAACACAAAAAACAGAGGAAAAAAAGGCAAACTTGACATAATTTAACACAAAACTCCAAAAATGGGCCAGACAAAATTATTGGCAAAACTTGAGGGTACATAACTTTGTTTCAAGCATGTCATGCTCATTCAAACTCACCGGTGATAAGTAACAGGTGTGGGCAATTTAAAAATCACACCTGAAACCAGATTAAAAAAATCTGTCGACATTTGAATGAAATGAAAAGCTATGGCAGGAGACCCAGGAGGACCCCACTGCTGACACAGAGACACAAAAAAGCTAGACTGCAGTTTGCCAAAATGTATGTAAGTAAGCCAAAATCCTTCTGGGAAAACATCTTGTGGACAGTTGAGACCAAGATAGAGCTTTTTGGTAAAGCACATCATTCTACTGTTTACCAAAAGCAGAATGAGGCCTACAAAGAAAAGAACACAGTACCTACAGTCAAATATGGTGGAGGTTCAAAGATGTTTTGGGGTTGTTTTGCTGCCTCTGGAACTGGGTACCTTTACTGTGTGCAAGGTATCATGCAATCTGAAGATTACCAAAGGATTTTGGGTCGCAATGTAGGGCCCAGTGTCAGAAAGCTGGGTTTTTCTGGTATAAATACAGTACTTCATTTCCTGGAAAAAATTCAGGGGTGCCAATACTTTCGGCCATGACTGTATTGTCCATTATTAGGCAGTTTATTTACAGGTATGATTGAATTTCTTTATCAATAAAACAAAGTTAAACTCTGTATCACCACCCTAATATAACTTGATAATATTATCACATCTTCATATATATCTCTCTTCAGCAAAATTCATGTTGTTTTAAAAATGTTTATATTCTAAAAAAAATGTCATCAGATTTGAGGTATATATAGTCAACATTTGTGTACCTCTGCAATATTACAGTAACATTTCTTCATGCTCTGAAATGAACATGCAGATCTCAGATGCAGAAAAGAGTACATGAAGCTGCCCTGGCTGTTTCTGTGTGACTAGCAATGCTCAAGGCAGAGATGTCAGAGGTTAACTGTTTACCTTGTTTATTCACTTTAGTCAACTTATCACCCATAGCCTGGCAGCCTTGCTTTACAGAGAGACACACTCAAAGTTAAAAGGCTTAAGCAAAAACTTAAGCCAAGCAGGGAAGAAGGAAATGGAGTTGTATGGATAATTCCACTGGTTTCTATAATTTTGCATCATAAAATCTATATAGGTAGGTGTATGTATATTTTAGGGCAAAGCAGATCTATGCTCTGATAGACTGATTTCGAGGTAAAAGAGGCAAACCAACAATCCGACAGGTCCTTTTTCAAAACCCTCTTAAAACACATTACCATATCACCACTAAATACATAAGATGTTTCATCTGTGATTATTAATGAAGTGTTCACCTTATGAGAAACATGTAATGAATGAGACATTTAACATTCTTTGTGAAACAGGCAATAACTTATATGACAATGGATAAATTGAAGAAAAAGGATACATGTTTCCATGGAAACAGAAGTCAGGCAAAACATCCACATAACCTGGTGCAACTGCAAAAGGATCATTCCTTTTCAAACAAAACTGAAACACAGCTCAGGCTATATTACCTTTTAATACAAAATAACTCTGAGGTTTACCTTGCATTTATTGATTTTGAACAATAATAAAGTGGAGGCTTGTGCCTCAAATCTAGTTGCCTCTAAAAATATATTTTTTAAAAATCTAGTATTTAGAATTTGACTAGTCTTTAGGCCAGTATGTATGTGGGGACATCACACAGCAGAGTACAGAGGCAGATGTACAGTGTATCACAAAAGAGAGTACGCCCCTGAAATTTCTGTCTTTTCATGGGACAACACTGACAAAATGACACTTTGACACAATGTAGTCTGTGAGCAGAGTAGTCTGTGTGCAGCTTATATAACAGTGTAAATTTATTCTTCCCTCAAAATAACTCAATATACAGCCATTAAT
>JAOVYV010000040.1:8183563-8203151 GCA_025674545.1 Hassar affinis | reverse complement strand
TTCAGTTATTTCACCTTTTTTTGTTAAGTACATAACTCCACATGTTCATTCATAGTTTTGATGCCTTCAGTGAGAATGTAAATAATCATGAAAATAAAGAAAACGCATTGAATGAGAAGGTGTGTCCAAACTTTTGGCCTATACTGTATATATCTCTCTTATTTTATTTTATTATTATTATTCTTTTTAAATTAACTGCAATGATTCCCACTGCTTTACTTGGGAGGGCCCAGATATATCAACAGCCCATGTTTGCAATGCATATTAGCATTAAAAAAAAAATCCATGCTAGAGAACAAAGATATCCACAATTGTTTAACTAGTGGATAATATCTCCTCACACTGCCCCTTCCATACCACATATTCCTATTGCGAGAAGGGCCTCTACCTTCACTCACATGGTCAACAGAGATACAGAGAGAGGTACAGAGAGAGAGAGACTTTCCCTGGTATTATGTAGTAAGTTATTCATCACAAAGTACTTGGCAATTAAAATATTTGCAGTGGAGGACTTGTATACCATATTATTTAATGATAAATGATTATTTAAGACAGTGTGGGTGTGCCTCCTTCTGCCCATGCACCCCGCCCTCAACTTACCACCATAAATAGAATCTAATTCTGTGGTAAACACTGAACAGTTAATGTCAATGGGGAGTGAGGCAACATGCAAATAAATCTGAAGTGGCATAAAACAACTTCTCTGATTTCTCTGGGGACTAGCGACACAGAATACTAACAGACAGATAGAAAGTGAACTTTCCAGTCTCCTAAACATGTCATAATGCACACGTAGGTGCATGTGTGCTCTCACCATAATGACAGCCTCAGGGTAGATGCATTCAGTAACTACATCACGATTGTGTGTGATGTACTCCACCATCTCATTCAGCCCAGCACGCTTCACCTCCTTGTACTTGAGATCACTGAGAGGATCTGTCACGAAGTCAAACAGTACACAGCACTGGCGCAGCTTCTGAACAAACAACTCCTCCCTGTCAATGAGTGGGGCATCTAAAATTCAGAAACAAACACATAAGAAGATTAGTTGTCTTTTTTTAAACACACATACACACACACACACACACATACACACACATTAAACCATTGCTGAAGGGATACTGTCTTTATTTTGTTAGCATTGCTGAGGTTAAACTACCTGCAAGTATCCATTATCTATTGTACAAAACTGTTTTGCCACTTTAGCCAAGCATAACAAACATACAGTACTGTGCAAAAAATTTAGGCAGGTGTGGAAAAAATGCTGCAAACTAAGAATGCTTTAAAAAATGGAAGTGTTAATAGTTTGTTTTCATCAATTAACAAAAGTGAATGAACAGTATTAAGCAGTGAATGAAGATAAATCTAAATCAAAATAATATTTGGTGTGACCACCCTTTGCTTTAAAAACAGCATCAATTTTTCTAGGTACACTTGCACACAGTTTTTGAAGGAACTCGGCTGGTAGGTTGTTCCAAACATCTTGGAGAACTAACCACAGCTCTTCTGTGGATGCATCCTTCCTCAAATCCTTCTGTCTTTTCATGTAATCCCAGACAGACGTGATGATGGACTACAGACTACCATCACTTCAAGTACTTCCTGTTATTCTTGATCCTGCTCTTAATGACATTAAGATAAGATAGCTCTTAATGACATTGGCTGTGCGTTCAGGGTGGTTGTCGTTCTGCAGAATAAATTTGGGGCCAATCATACGCCTCCCTGATGGTATTGCATGATGGTTAAGTATCTGCCTGTATTTCTCAGCATTGAGGACACGATTATTCCTGACCACATCTCCAACTCCATTTGCAGAAATGCAGCCCCAAACTTGCAAGGAACCTCATGCTTCACTGTTGCCTACAGACGCTAATTATTGTACTGCTCTCCAGTCCTTCGGTGGACAACTGTCTGGGAGAGCCCTTGCTGATGCAGTATAACTACCTTGTGTCTTGTTACTGTGCTCAGTCTTGCCATGATGTATGCCCTGTGACATGAAACTGTCTTCCACAGCCTCACCTTGGTAGGAGGATTTGGCTGTTCTTAACTCAGTTTTAAGTTAATGACTGTGTTTCAACCTACATGTGAAATTGATGATCATTAGCACCTGTTTGGTATATTTGGTCATTCATTGATCATTCACCTGACTATAATCCTACAAAACCCCTGACTTTGTGCAAGTGTACTTATCAGGATTGATGTTGGTTTGAAGGCAAAGGGTAGTAACACCAAATTTATCATAGAAAGATCCACATCCAGTATTCTTCCATGTTAATCAGTTTGGGCTTTCACTATGCATAACCTGTTTTGGTGTACCGCACTGCCACATTGCCTGTAAAAGCACTATTAGAGTACCCCTTTACACACCATCTCTTACAGCACCTCTGAATACCAGAGTGCTGTGGAACCAGAGGGTTTGGAGCAGAAAGCTTAGTTATACAATAGTATATAATAGTATATAAAGTTATACAATAGTGATCTACTAAATAAAAAAAAAAATACTGAACTAACCAGCTCATCTTGTAGTTATGTAAAACCTACAGAGTAGAGAATCTACCCGTTTAAATTTGGATGACAGCCATGCATAACACAATATATTTGAGTTACCAAGAATCTTGCTTTTGTGAAGAACTTATTGGACAGCTAATACCCTAATCAAGGTAAATGTGCATAGCAGCTCATCTAAGCCTGGTTTCTGATTACCAATGTGTCTTACGTTACAATTCTAACTGCATTTTGGGTTGAATAGTGTTAGGGAGCTTTTCTGGTTGTGTAGGTCATGAAGTGTAAAAGGATAGGAAGTAGGGATGAAATGGTCACTGGTTTCCTGGTAAACCAAGCTTAGTTCCCAAAGGTATGTATTACAATATCAAATTTCAATTATCATTAAAACTGTGGTTGATTACCATGATTTGAACAACTCATCTTAAATATTGTCCAGCATCAACCAAAGTTAGCAACAGTCTCCCAGAAGTAGGAGTGCAGATACAGAATGCCATGTGGGTTTGTTTCGCGTCAGTGAAAACATGGGGGAAGCACAGCATGGTGTAGGAGCTTGCAGACGCTCGTTTTCTGCTTTCGGCACCATTACCGCTACATGTCTAAAAGCTGTGCTCTTAATTTTACGTACAGTTAGTTTAACTGTGCTTTCAGGAACACCAACTGGCTTAACTGCAGTTTAAATCTTATGAGCCATCTTCCTGACCATCACGCACCCACGACTTTATAGCAAATGCCAGACAGGTTCGATTTTTGGGGGGGATTTTTTCCCCCAGTTGTCTCCTTAATTTAGTTGTATCAAATTCCCACCCATGTGAGCTCCCGGCTATGGGCAGCTATATCATGATCTGTACTCAAACTAGTGATCTCCGAATGATGGGGCAAACGCATTGCCGTTGCTCCACTCAGGAGCAGGTAAATTAACATTTAGCTCAATGCATGATGTGGGGACTTCATAATGAGGGGGAAATGTCATGGTGTGTCTGTCTAACTTGCTAACAGCTTCTTAATAACAAACTGTTTTCAAAAAGTTTTCAGCACTACCTTATAAAAACACTATATGCTGTCAGTGGTGTAGGGGACAAAGCCAGCACTTTGTTTTGCTGCGGTCTCAAAGCTACCTATTAAGTATGAATTCTGTGTACGTTCTTATTTGAATATTCTTGAAACACTCTACTCTTTAGACCAGACTCTTTATTTCCTTCTTCTCTATGAATTCTCCAACTTAACGACATGACAGCATTCTTTTTGTTTGTCTGAAGTTCAGTAAATAGTTGAACAGTTAATTAGCTTACTTTGCTGTCAGTGGAACTGAAAACTGGATAACACAGCTATTTAATTTGCTAATGCACATTTGATATGGTCTTCATGTGTTTGCATAAGGGATTGGATACATTGGTGTTCATTTTGGTCATACATTATTGATTATACATGATTATACATGATTATACATGATTTAAAATTTTCATACTGTGCCATCTCTGAAGAGAAGTAATTTAAAAATATTGCTTGATGACAATAAAAGATAATGATGGACTGTGTAGTTTGACTGGTACTGAATATGAAGTGTTGGCCAAAGAAATAATGCTAGGACTGCACTTTCAGAGGTGTATCAGAATGGTTAATAATTATTAAATGCATGCAAAAGAAATTAATTTACTGAAAAATATGGTAGCTGTGTAATGATGGGGAGAGCTGAGTGATGGGTGGGAACTGGCCAAGACTAAATTAGAAAGAAAAAATTAATGATGCAAAATTCATACACTAAATATGTTTTGGTTGACTGGCTACAAGGAATATTCTGCATTTGCTTTTGGCCAAACTGACCCTTTTTTCAGTTTGTGTGCGTGAGTTGAGGATATAATTAATTATTAATTATTAATATTTGCTTAATTTAATTCATTAATAATTAATGTAAGTATATAGTATACCTTATAACCAAGCTGTCCAAATGTTATATTCTATATTATTATATAAAACACATTTATCTTCTTTTAACTGTGTGATTAAATCTTGGCAGTGTTTCATGTCTTTCCATATTCCATCTGCCATATCAAAACTGTGGGCATCATTCATCTTAACAACATGAATGTGCAAGCTATCCTACTTATTCCTGATCCAGATACAGCCTGTGAATTCACACTTTTCATATTTGTGGATTAAATAAAAATTAATTACTCTCATTCAAGTCTGCTGAATGAACATTAAAAAAATCAGTGGAAAGAAAGACAGAATACGATATGCATTTCCATATTGTGGTGACAAGTAGTCATCTTGGAAAGCCAACACAGCTAGCATCAAGCATGAATTTGCAGTGCATTCATATGTGACTCCATCCCATTCTCCAGTTACAGCTGTACTTTCATAGAATTTCATACTGGCTTCAAATATTGAAAAGCTCTCCAGTCCCTGCTGCTTTAAATATCTCTACATCATGATGCTGCCACCAGAATGCTTATAATATTGATGGAAGTGGCCAGTGATGATGGCTGTAATGATTGCATTCAGGCCAGTGGACTTCAGACATTTATTGCCTGGCAGATGCCAAAAGTGCAGTAAAATACATTTTATTAAACTTTGTGGAAAACTTATGTTTATGCTATTTTTTTTCAGATTTTAAAAATAAAAAGAAAATCACAGTAAAGCCATAACCTAACAAAATAGGGACAAGGTGAAAAGGTCTAAATAGTTCATCAATAGACATTTCCCAAAATTCACACACAAACAATGAAAAATATAAAGTGCTCATGTAACACATTCCTGGTGTAGGGGGGCCATAAAAACAATACTGTACCTTTAAGGGCAGGAAGCTTCTGCAGCTCACGGTTCTTGCTGAGGTTAAAGCGAGAAGAGCTCTGTCTGCGCTCTTTCTTAACAATCTGTGGACCACCTGAGTACTTGATTTTGTTGAGCTGAGTTGGAGGTGGAGTGCTGTTGCTAGGACGCTTGCTGGCTGTCTGCTGCTGCGCCTTTTAAAACACAGACACATTAAATTTAATTCACATTATGTCTAATGGTATTATATAAATCAATCCTGTTGCAATTCTCCAGACAAGGAAAAAGTTGTAGACCAAAGCTTCATAGAGTTTCATACAGCAATAGACATGCTGTGTATGCTACATCTGAGTTTGCATGGTAAAAAAAAGCCAGAGATACAACATGGAAATCTGTGTTCTTGTGACCTTGTGTCATCACGAGTGCTGTTCCATTCAATAGTCTGCATCTAGCCAAGTACAGTTTAAATGTCCAGATGTGTACTTGCTCTGCCCATGTTATGTAAGCATGTAAGCTCAGAGTAATGGCGGAGGAGACAACTTAAACTACCATTGTTGTGATATGAAATTAAGTTATAAGATTGTTTAGGTCACACTAGAAAGTGATGTCAAGTACACTGCTCTTCCAATTGCAGAATGACCGTATAACGTGATTCCGTCCTCAGGAGTTTGTACTTATGAGTCGAAATGACCAAGTGTGTACTACCAAGTATGCAAGTCCAAACTTTGCCCACTTTGTATTGAGAAATGCCTTAGTACTCTTGCCAAGTGCATTAGGAAACTTTCAAATCTGGTTTTGATTGTATGTTTGTAACTCAATTATTCAAACTCAAACATTACATGTTACTGTATATTTCCATATAAATCAGTTAGGGTATCTACTCAACATCAATAACAGGTCAATTCAAAACAATAGCAAACTAAGAATAAAAAGAATAAAATAGAAGAGGCAGTAACAGACAGGGGGGTCTTCCAGAAAGGAGTTTAACAAACTCTGAATCAACCCCTGAACTCTGAGATGATGAACCCTAAGATGGGAAACCCTGAGTTTTGTGTTCCTGAACAGCTGATCTGATTTAGTTTAATCAACTCTGAGTATGTTTGTACAACTATGAAAAGCCATCAGCAATTGAGAGCTGATAGTATGATTCACCATGGCAAGAAAAATATTATACTAGACATGCTAGGGAAACTAAAAAGACATGATAAAATAAAGCAAGGCATATACGTTTTGAATATTAAATAACACATTAAAAACACTGACAAACATCAATTTTAAAAGAATTATCTACACACCCCAGCTGGTCACAACCACACCCTAGTCCTATGACAGACACCACAATAATAAACTTTTTGAGTTCAAGCAACTATTAAAACAAAAGCTAAATGCACAATGTATATGTTGTGAAACTGTACACATTAGGCTAAATAAACTTTATAAATCTTTAAAAATCTAAACCTGTTGACTTAACATAAAAATGTCAAGCTCACATGGGATGCGTTTATGTCAAGTTTACTTAAAATAGGGATGGGGAAAAACTCAGGGGTAATTAAAAAAACCTGCCAACACAGGTTGGGTTCACAGACTCAGTTACCATGGTAACAAATCCAGAGCTTGAGTTACCTCTCTTTCTGGAATGAAAAACCCAGATTTTCCCCTCAACTCAGGGTTAACAAACACTGAGTTTTAATTAAACCCACTTTCTGGAATAGCCCCAAGATTGATTTAAACCTTCATTTGCCATCAGATTTTCAGTGAGTAAAAATCCCATACAAAAATGCACATACTTTGTTAGTAGTGGTGTAACGATACAGTCTGCTCCTGACTCGATTCAATTCACAATACTGAGTTGACAATTCGACTCTCACAATATTTTAAACAAGATTTAAACTAAGAACAATTATGAAAGATAGGTCTTTTTTTATTTCTGAAGTGTAAAACAAGGCACATTTCCTTGCATACTTTTTTTGCAACTTCTCAATATTTTAAATAACTGAGAAAACAATCCTTTTTTTATTTTTGAAGAATAACAATCCAAAATAATGTGTAGTTTTCTTGACTAAAAACTTTAACAAAGTATTTTTAGTCTCCTTCAAATTAAAAGAAAGATGATGAGTTTATGTGGGGGGATCTGTAATAATGCGGTGGAAGAAGGCGATTATGCGCCTCACTCGACTCAACAACCGAGTTATGTAGTTTACGCGGTTTAGTCCTGCTTGGAAAGTAGGATTTAAAGTTTGGACAAAACACTTTGTGTGGTGATAGTCCAGCTTCGTTCACCGTTACCTCCATGTTTCCAGCATTGTCTGTAACGACAGCGATGTTGTGATAAGATTTTTCAAGTTCCGACTCTGTTTAGTGTGACTCGAAAAGAGGGCGAGTTTGGAGTACGAAGTTCGCCATTTCCCACTCTCCGGTGATCACATGTGCTGTTATAGCTTCATAGCTCTGGGTAGCCCTTGTAGTCCACCATCTGTGGTTACCACTGTCTGCCTCTTTCAAAGTCTGCATCACATTTGCTTTTGTTTTGAAGCCGCAGCTCAGACTGAGGTGAATGAGAGCATGATGTGTGACGTGTTAGTGAGGGTGGAGCCCTCTGTTGTTCAAAAAATGCTATTACATACATTAAATGTCATTATAAACAGAGTGCACATGATATGTCCACGATGCACAACGCCACATTTTTGCATTGCGATGCATCATGGCACGATGTATCCTTACACCCCTATTTGTTAGCATTTATTGGCATTAACCTGTATTTGCTGGAACAAGAATCATATGTTTTGGCTAGCATAAACTTCTGACAATAATGTTTGCTCATTGCTCCTGACAAACTAGTACAACTCTTTTTGTTTGTGGGCCTCCTTGCTCTGACATGCTTCATGCTTTCAGTTTGCTTTTTCCAGCAAAATGCCACCACAACATGATGCTACCATCCCTATTCTTCAAATATGTGATGGTATTCTTCCAATTAAAAGCTTTATCCTTTTCTCTCTATATATAGTATGAATCATTATGGCCACGTAATCCTCGAAAATGAGGCCACTGGCCTATAGGTGGGTGTAGACTATGTAGACTGTGTCCTGGGCTGATGTGTTCTTTTGTATTGTGCCATGTCCTCTGCCAGCAGTTGTTCTGTTTTCCTAATGTAAAATTGACGGCAATCCTCCCAGCACTTAACAGCAGAGACTATATTACTAATTGTGTCGGGGGATCCTATCCTTGGGTTAGAACATTATTTGCCATCTGATAATGATGTGATTACAGCTATTCCACCAAACCTCTGTAAATAGTACATGAGGCCACTGTAAATCAGAATTGAGACAAAGATTTGTTTAAAGTCATCCCACTTGACTTATAAATAGGACACTATTAGGACACTGTCATTAACTTTTTCTTTTTTTTTTTATTTACTTCACATCAAGTAAAATGGGGGTGTTTCATTTGTTCCTCTTTCTTGAACAATGCAGTGCATGTGTAGTCTGAGGATTTCTATATTTGCTCCTAACTGTAATAACCAAAATTCACAATTTCAGTCACAATTTTGGCAGAGTTGCTTGGATTTTCCCATGGTATCAAGCGAAAAATTCAGTGGATCTAAATCTAAATACAACCACAGAAGCACTTGCATTATATTACTCTATATCACTTTTTGCATCACTTTATCATTATATCACTTTCTGAAATCTTCCAGACTGTTTAAAGTGACAGTCTTGGTGGATATAACACTCTGACCCCTGATGTATATCATTCTTATATAGTGAATTAAGGAACATCTGTCTAACTGACTGCTTTAAAATGATGTGATTTATGTGATTCTCTGGTGTAAAATTTGGCTGAATTGCCAAAAAATACACTGTAACATGATGTTTGTGGACTTGGAAAAATATAGAAAAATAAGTTTGAATATCTTTAGCTTACATCTATTTAAACTTTTTGCCTCAACTGCAGCTAGCCCAGGTTGCTTGACCTTCATCTTTCAATGAAGCTTTTATAAACAATATGCTAATCAAGGGGTCCAATGATCATAATCAAATAACCACTTTTCATTAAAATCATGCGTAACTGTTTAGCCTAAGAAGCATTTGCATTATGGCTACTACTGTTCCTCATCAGAACTACAGTGCTGGGAATGTATTTGCCCCCTTCCCAATTTCTTCTGTTTTTTCTCATCTGTCACATATAAATGTTTCAGATCATCAAACTAATTTTAATGTAAGATAAAGACAACACGAGTAAACACAAAATCATTCAGGTTATCACCAATGTTTGATTGCAGTTGTTACTGCTGAGGGAGACACAACCAGTTATTAGGTTTAGGGGGCAATTACTTTTTCACTTGGGTGATATAGTCTTTGAATAAATCTTTATCTTCAGTAAATAGAACGATCATTTAAAAGCTGCATTTTGTGTTTACTTATATTAAAAAGTATATCTTATATTAAAACGAGTTGGATCATCACACAACAGTAGCAGTCATCACCTTCCAACAACAGACAAAAACTACAACTGACATGAGCAACTCGTTGTTTGCTTTTGTGAAAGCAGGGTAAAGCTCACCCCTGAATCTTTAGAGAAGAATACAAGAAGCACATGCATACTCTAGTATGTCAGGAAGTTCTGATGCTCAAGAAGCATATCTAAATACAGGAGTCTCCGAACTTAAAAAGGAAATGGCTGGATTACATGCATCACTGTGGCAATACACAGCTTTGGGATCTGTTAATGAATTTAAGCGACTGACCGAGCGACATGCTGAGACCTGCCAGGCAGGTTGCACGACTGAGTCAAACTCAAATAGATCTAATCAATAAACTTCACCCTGTGCAACATCAACCCCTGTGTTCATGTCCCTGTCAGCAATGCCACTAACAGACCTGCCTGAGATACTAATATTTGTTATATGGCACAGTATAACAGTACAAAAGTGAGTAAATCCATGTTCCTCCTTCTGTAGCTCAGGCTGACACATTTCTAATCCTGGGGTTCTCAAACTTTCTACAACCACAGTCCCCTTTAACTCAGTTTCACAGAAAGTGCACATTTACTATATAAACAAACAAAATATCAGACTTAAATATGAATAATAATAAACTGTATGTTTATTGGAGTAATGGAGCTTTTTATTCCTGAACTCTCCACACACTGAACACATGTATAGGTCCTTGTATTCTGCAGAGTTTCTGAAGTTTGCATTTAACTAATTCCATTGAGTCAACTGACCAGTCATATATGCTAATAACTAGATAATCTAAATACTGAATTACTATATACATATAATAACCTGGTGGGTTGTTTGATATTTGTATGCCTGAAACAAAGAAAACAACAAAAAATAAAAACAAAATACAAATGAACAAACAATATAAGGGCTTTGCTTCAACAGGTCAACAACAGAGGGGCAGCCTGAAATCTGCTAACATTAAGTAAGGAATTTATTAATGAGCAACACAATGCACAATTAATTAGACTTAATGCTGTGCAACATCCATGAGACATGTTAGATCCTGTTTCACTTACGTTATAGCCACAATAAACAGCCACAATAATTCCCTTGTCACAAGTCTCCTCAACAACACTTATTTGCACTAGCCATACTCACAGACTTTAATCTCTTAGGTGCCTGTCACTTTACCGTTTAAATGGTAACATCAGGGACCTTTTTATACTATATTTTTGCATTTTCATCTTATGATGGTGTTTATTTTTCATATATTTTTACCCTTTATACCATATTTTTACATCCTACAATAGTGTTTATTTTCATATATTTTTACACTTAGTTTTTATTTAATGTTTAATGTAGTAACACAATTTCGACCCTTGTACTGACAATAAAGCTGACTTTTGAATCTGTTTATTATTAGTATTAGATTATGCGGATCATCTGCTGTACAAGTCCCTGTCTCTGAGCCGTTACTATAGGAACAATAAAGCATTAGACAGACAAACATTCTCCTCACCCTATCCCTAACCCCAGGGAAACGGCTCCTTCACAGGCTCTCAAACAGGTCATCTGCTCTACCTAGCTGCTCCCTTCGATACAGACCATCCTACAGTCTGGATCGAGTTCAAGAGCTCTAATGGTATGCAGTTATAGATTCAGACAACAATTCAGCTTGAGTAATCAGCATTCAGAAATCGTATTCTGCTCTTACTGTCAGTGTTATAATGAAACTACCACCCAGGAAAGACCATACAAAGCACATTACTAACACTGTTAATATGTTTAAAAGGCACAAACATGAACTGTTCTTCTAAACCACGTCTTCCAAAGCAGCTATACAATTTCCATGTGAGAAAACACAGGGGATTCTGACAGCAGGAGATTACTGTAACAGCAGTTGCTGGCAACTTTATTTATTTATTTATTAGGAGTTTAACATCACGTTTCACACAGCGGTTACATTCGTGACAGGAGAGGTTAATATTTCACCCGGGTCAATAGGGGGGAAATTTAGTATCTCCAAGTTTGACCTAAGATACTTGTTTTTGGACGTACGAGGAAACCGGAACTAAGAGAATCTAAGAGAACATGGAAACGCCACACAGAAAGGACCCAGGCCATCCTGCTCGGGAATCAAACCCAGGACTCTCTTGCTGCAAGGCAGCAGCAGCGAGGCAGCTTAAAACCATTCATCAGCATTTCAAGTCAAAATCAACCTTTACCTCGTCTGAATTTTCAGTCCCCGTCTCCTTTCCAGCGTTCACGTTACTGTTCTTGCTGCTGGCTTTTGCAGATTTCGGCGATTCCTATAAGAGCCAAATAAAATTAAAACAAAAATATATTCAGAATATAGTCTCTAAAATATATTCAGAATCTAGTCATCACCGCTACAATACTGTAAAGGCACCTGACACTCATGCGGACAGGTCTGACCAGTGCTGGTGCGGGTTTTACCAACACCAACAACCGCATCAAACCTAGTGATTACGCACATGATTGCCACCACACCTCTGGAGCAGCTCACTGCGCCTTCATGTGCAGGTGTGCACATCTGCATTGTAGTTAAACAACACACATCCGTTCACTTAGCGTTAGATGTACTGCTGTGACTAGTCAGGTACACTATCTGTGTCTGCGGTTACTAATTCCCACCATATTCAGGCTAACCAGCTCGTCAGCGTAGTGTTACTTCTGCAGCAGGTGTTTCTTACAGTATGGAGGTAACTAGCAGAGGAGGACAGCAGGGGAGAGACAGTAATGTTACTGACAATGCCAACAACACAAAATCATTCTAGGACCCTGTGAAAATGGTCTAATAAACACAGAGAACCTGCCCGAGTTCTGTTACAGCCACGCAGCCAAACCGTCTGCCAGGTGACAATGTGACTATCCCTGA
Source organism: Hassar affinis (assembly GCA_025674545.1). Lineage (NCBI taxonomy): Eukaryota > Metazoa > Chordata > Actinopteri > Siluriformes > Doradidae > Hassar > Hassar affinis. Next base: position 8,190,534 of record JAOVYV010000040.1, on the reverse strand, counting down.
GAATCTGAGCATTTACACAGAAAGGCAGCACTGACAGCCAGCTAGGCGTTTCGGAGACACTTCCTTACGACATGTTATGGAAACTAGCTAGCTAAGGAAACAGTAATACTAGACATTACATTGTGTCGAATCTTCCAGTAAAATATGACGGAGAGCAGCTCTGCTCGCTCGGATTCCACCGACAGCACGGAGGCTCAAAGCAGCGATCAATCGGAATAACAAGATTTCTGCACGCTAACAGTTAGTTTTAGCTCGCTAGCATTAGCAACATTAGCTACTTAGGCCTCGATACGAAAACTGCAAGCTGCTGGAGGGTTTGTAGTATATAAAGCACACAACCATTGTGTTCGACACAGACTAAAAAACACACTTTCATGTTTGCAACCTACGCTGATAATTTACCTTTTCTTTTTTCGTTTTATTCGGCATTATTGCGGATGCGGTGTTTGGTGGCGCCTCAGTGACAGAATTTTCCCGCACGCTCGAGCGCTCAGACAGTCAGGGCTCGCGCTGTACGCTCAGGCCCGCTGGAAGCTGATTGGTCCGTCAGAGACGACACGGCCTGGAGACAAGCCGAACCCAGTTCACCATTGGACTAGTTTTTCTGAATTAAAAAGGGAGGAACACAGCAAATGATGTTGGCCACAAGTGCTTTACAGTGTTATTTTAAAATTTAACACCACGTGCAATTATACTGCCTTCCACTTACGCTCTTCGTTTGTTGCAAAATCAAACTATGCCGAAGGGCTGACTGTATTATCACACTCTTCATATTTACCTGCAGGGGCGTGGCCACAAGGCCGCATCGCCAACTCTTGCTCAGTTTCCCAATGTCAAGGATGGATCCCCCTCCTTGCTAGGACGGATCCTTTGAAGTCTAGGTAAGACTCCTTCCAAGCATTCCGAGAATACAACAATGAGACAGTCTAGAGAGTGTGCAGGTGTGCGTCATAGGATTGTGTGTTCTTTAAGGACACAGGATATAAGGATATACTCCTGGCATGCTTGAAAATTCTCTGAAAAATGAATGTGGTCCTTGGTTGAAGTCAAAGGATCCTAGATATCGGAACAGGTCCTCATCGGAATTCCATGACGATTTGGTGACGTCAATCTAGAAGGCCATTAAGGATCCTTCCTTGACATTTGAGACGCGGTGTCTTCAGCACGTGAGAGAAAAGAACCGAGTCATCTTTTGCTCACGTTCTGTAAAGGGTTCGTTTTAACGTTGTGTATATTCCTACCAAATCATTTAAATGTTACAACTTACAGACCAACAATAAAGTAAATTCTGTATTGAACCGAGTGGCCATTTTACACAACAATTCGGTTGAAACAGTGCAACCTCAGTGTGACATTTCCTTCCCTCCTAAACACCCAATTGATTATTAGGAAATTTGAGGACTACAGGACAGGCTCATATATTTTCTAATGGTTTTAACTAGTGCCTTGACCTCCTGGAAGGGCAATAACAATAACTAGAGAGGTGCCTGAAGAAAATGTGAGTGTGATTGCAGTGAAGCAGTGACATTCGCTTTAGTGTGTGTAAGCACATATTTTGGGGTGGAATGTTCCAATACTTTTGATTGACTCATGATTTTGTGTGTTTGGGGGTGCCAATACTTTTGATAAAACACAGGATTGTGTGTAAGCACAAAGTAGCTGGGAGTGTAAAACTTTTGGCCTGTGCGGTATGTAACGTGTTATTCAAGCAGAAGTACAGATGACAAAAAAAATAGAAACTGAAATGAAAATCAATGGAAGTGGATGGGAAAAAAGGGTTATAAAAACAAGCGTAGTGGGTAAACGAGTGCACGGATTCCTTAGCCTTATACAAGCTCACCGATCCCGACCGTGCTGGAAGTTTTAGAGTTGGAACAATGTCGATATTTTGAAAACTGCGGCAGTTGAAATCCAGACAAAACTACCCCGAATGATCCAGACGGATAACAATAGTGTTACAATAGCCTACTGCAATCGCACTGATAATAAATAAAATTATAATAAATATATAATATAGACAAATTAAACTAATATAGAGTTCAAAGTAATTTTAACGTGCTTAGAGAACTGGGCTCAGGTGTACTGTGAAAAGAAATCTGAACATATAAGGAAATAGTATTTGGAAAAGCACAGCAGGAACTGGAATGAACTTTGAGCCTATTGGAGTTGGAGAGCCTCTTATGGTTATACGAGATCAACAGATCTGGACACTTGAGGCTGTTGTCACACTACATGGCCAAATGTTTTGGACAAACCCCATAGTCTGTTACAATCATAAGCTCTTTTAAAATCGCACCCTCTATTGGTTGAATGCATAGACATAGAAATCTTGTGCTCACATTTAGTAAAGACGACCAGGTGACATGGTAAACAAATTTTACTGGCATACCATAAAGCCCAGTTAGCCTAATGTATAGGCTAACTCAAAAATGGCTTTTTCAGGTTTGAATTAAAACCCATTCAAGTTTTAGAATCAAATCAGCTAATTATACTATACCAAGTCTAGTATAGTCATCAGATAAATAATAGAAGAGGAAATAAGAAAATCTTTTCAGTTTTTTGACTAATCTTTGATTTTTTGTGAGATATTGGATCCTTTCAAGCATTTACTGAAATGAAACCAAGTGAGAAGTTTAGAAATCACTGATTGGTGGAGCTGTTAACTCAGACACATGAAATCTAACTTGACTCAAAAAACACAACTTTTTTGTAAGACATCATTAAGCAAAAAGGTTGAAACCACTAGTTTAATCTTTAACAGCGTGTTGTATTTTAAAAGCTTGTTATATTATCCATTGTGTAAAATCTTTATCTTAAAACTAATTAGTAACTAAAGCTCTCTAATGTAGTAGAAAGTACAATATTTCCCTCTGAAACACTGGAATAGACGTGTAAACTAGCATAAAATGGAAATAAGTACACATACCTCAAAATTGTACTCAAGTACAGCACTTAAATAAATGTACTTGGCTGCATTCTACTACTGACCAAGTCAATAATATAAACAGAGACCCACCGATCTATGCAAGACCAAAACACAAAGCCTGTGAATCTTATCTAAAATGTCTGCTTACACTTTCCAGCTTCGACCCTCTCACTCACCTACTCACCTTTTGTCCATAAAGCATTCTTCTTGTTCTTTGATTTACAGGATTTGATTGCAGCACCCCAAAAGCATTTGCATTATATTACAGCATCAATGAAACATTTATGGTTAGAAAACCTAACAACAAATTTAAATTATTTTCAAAAGCTTGTCTATAAATCTTAACTCACCAAGTGTAAAGAATGAGCAAGTAATATGTTAAGTACCCATGTGTTTCCTAAATATTAAAATCATTTGCACAAATAAGAGTTCTATTTATGAAAGTTTTAGCCAACTTTTTTGCCTGAAATACCCACCCATTCCAAATTCCCAAGACTTACTATGACAATGGATGTACAGCTACACACTACAGGAAAGGAGAAAACAACTGAGCTGAAAAGACAATTTGAAGTAATGAAGAGAAAAACATATGCACATATACGTCCACTGAAATGGTTACCAAGAAACATTGCTGAAGTACAGCATCTGAAATATCACATATTTCCAATCAATATCAATTACTGTTAACATCTAGATATGATTAATACACAAAAAAGAGGTCACTAAAATTTATTTGAATTAGATCTTATACACCAGAAACTACAGAACAAACAATAATAAGACAGAAACTAACAGTGTACAGTATTTCCACTAACGGGACAGGGCCATTATCTCAGATTTGCATCACATCTTGAAGAGCTGTAAGGAGAAAACAGCTTATGCTGGACTGAAAAGTACAAATGCATTTCAAGACATTTTTGTCCTTGTAGCATGAGCTCCACACCAATTCTTTTCTCTTCTGACCTTGGATCTCTCTGGCTCCTGTATTAAAATATCTTTGATTTACTTGCGTGGAAAAATGAATGGAATTAGACTTGAAACTAAATCACTCTCAAACAGATTATATAAAATGGTTTACATTACCTTTCTTTTTTAAAGGAACTGTTTCAGCTGCAAACAAAACAAGAAAAAGCAGGGAGTTCAAAACCCTGTACTTTAACAAAAATGGCCCAACATTTTACATATGCTAATGATTCATTACTTGTTGAGAAAGTGCTCATTCTTTCAGTGGAATCTCCTTTCCTTCAGAATGAGTGCTTGTCAGTCCATCATTTCACTGGCAAATTACCTGCCAAAGAGTTTAAGAAGATACATGAAACATGTCAACCAAATAATACAAATGAAAAGTTTTCAGATCAATGTTACTGAAACATTCATAGGTTTCATGCACATTCCTAAACCTACTGGATTAAGGTCCTTTACAAAGAGTCAAAACTGAACTCAAATGTGTCCAAGGTCAGTTGCTCTGTAAAAGAACCTGGTGGTGGGGAGAATGAAAGTGCCATTGCCTCTTCAGAGTCCAGAGGATTTTGGTCATCATTTGTTCCCATCATGTCAATACTCTCTATGATTTCTGAACTGGCTAAACAGTCTAGAGAATCTGCTTCATTCTTGCACTCAACAATTGACATTTCCATACGTCCACTATGCTCTTCTGTTTTTGAGTCCACTAGTGGCTCCACATCAAAAGTTGGCGGTTCAGACTGTGCTCCTCTGTCCTCAGATGGCTCCTCACACTTTAAGATGGAGACCTCAGTTAAGTGTTTAGTGTCTGGATCCTGCTCCTTTGTTGATCCTTTATCTAGAGTGATCACCACTGAATCAGCTTTAGAGTCTTTTTTACAGGCAACCTTATTGCCAGCACTCGAACCACTGTGGCTAACCATAGTGCTGCTGCCATAGAAAATGTCAAACAAGTCCTTTGCTTTTGCTGCAGCTAGACTTGTTTTTGGCTTGTCTGGTTTTGAAGAAGTATAACTACTGTTGGTCTGAAGTTGAGGAGGAGGACGGACCATGACCATTAGCTTGTGTTCTTCCTCAGGTACACCAGGAGCAGCTACATCCGACTCGAGAGTAATCATACATTCAGTAGGAGCTTTCACCTTGACAGGTCTCATCTCTTGCACTGGGGATGACAAAGTAGTTACAGGTGAAGTAGTTGGTACAAGGACAGAAGCAGATGTAATGTTGGGTGAGTTATCAGCTGGAATTTCCAACTGCACCTCCTCACCACCACCAATTGCCGCAGAGATTAGATCAGCTGATAGAAACTCATTCTCTACCTGGTTTTTTAAAACAGTTTCAGAAGACTTGCTGCTTGCATCCATGGTTGGCGTACCTAAAGAAGGTGTGTCAGCAGAAACTGGTTTGTTTTGGAGCCCAACATTGGGCTTCCTCTGAAACTTTGAAGGGGTGGGTAAATTAGGACGAATTTTAATCTGGTTATAGGCTACCCATTCTTGGGAAGGCGTGACAACCGTTTTACCTGACAGTTTGATAGCAATACTCTTAGCAGCAGCCACAGACTTGGCAAAAGCATCCTGATCCTCAGAGTCTTTACTTGCTGCAGCTATAGTACCCTCCTCATCTTCCTTTATAAATTGCTCTGCGATTTTCTCAGCTTCCTTCTCCAGTGCAGTCTTTTCAGGCTTTTTCCAAGCGAATTTTCCAAAGGCAGGACGTGAAGTGGCCTCCTCATTCTTTTTACGAAGTTTTGCGAGCATGGCTGGGTTCGGCCCACAAAGAACCTTAGGATGCTCACTAATCTTCTCTCCTTCAATCTTAGCATCTTTCAAAGAAGACTTCTCTTTCTCATCTTTGCGGCCTCCTTTTTGGCGTCGCTTTTTATCCTCCTTTTTCCCGTATTTGAGCCTCTCTTCCTCCTCATCTTCTTCCCATTTTGATTTCGGCTTTAACTTTAAACCCTCTTCCTCCTTGTATTTTGTTCGCCTGTCTTCCTCAGTTTCATGACCATATTTGTATTTCTTGTAATCCTCTTTCCGATACCTAGATTTTTCATCTTCCTTCCTGTATCTATACTTCTCATTATCCTCTCTGTATTTATTTTCTTCCTTGTATCTACATTTATCTTCTTCAGATTTGTACTTCTCCTCATCTCCTTTCTTCAGTCTGTACCTCTCTTCCTCTTCCTTTCTAACTTTGTTCCTCTCCCCATCTTCCTTTGCATACCTAGTCCTCTCCTCCTCTTCTTTTCTACATTTGGTCCGCTCAACCTCTTCTTTCTTACATTTAGGTTTATTCTCTTCCTCCTTGTTATATTTTATTTTTCGTTCCTCTTCCTTGATGTATGTGTGTCTATCCTCATCTTCATTCGTGCATTTGGGCTTTTTCAATTGATCCTTGCTGGAAGTGGAGTTTTTCTGCTCATCCTGGGAGTCATCTTCATGCTTTCTTTTGTGCTCAGCCTGCTTTTTTTCACTCTCCATGCCAGCCTGGCGATCCAGGTTCCTCCGTTGTTCATAAAGAGGGTTCTCGTACATTTGTTTCTATTGAGGAAAAAATTAAGGCAAATCAACTATGAAAAAGAAACATAGTTTATGTCCACCAAAATCACACTCTAAGAACTGTAGATCTGCAGACCTAAAAAAAATACTTGATCTATCCTTTTTTGCCATAGAATTTAGGATAAAAAAAAAAACTATTTAGAGGGTTGAACTGTTGCATTAAGCATTCCGATTTCTAAAGACCAAGTCAAACCCTTACAGACACAAAATTCATGTGTTGTACTTAATTGTGGAGCTTTAAAATGAATTTCTGTAGTTTATTTCATTAACACAAGTACTTTATAAGACAGTTTAGTTTATTACTGAATATTAGTTTCACAATTACCTTTTATTATAGTATTTTCCGGACTATAAGGCGCACCTAAAAGCCTAAAATTTTCCCAGAAATCGGACGTGTGCCTTATAATCCGGTGCGCCTTATACGTGTACTGAGTTCCAAAATCAATAAAAGTATTGTTGTGCGACTTTGGTAAGCGCTCCGCTTCACTGACTGTCGGTCCATTTCCGGCTGACGCAGGAAC
>JAOVYV010000040.1:8163914-8175509 GCA_025674545.1 Hassar affinis | reverse complement strand
AGATGTGGCCCTCTTCTCTGCCCAGAACACAAGGGAGTGACCACAAATCCACACATTCTTTACTTCTGTCTGCATAACTTTTCCTGTAAAAATGTAAAAGTATAGGCGGAGCATTAACATCAGTGTAGCTGGACAAATGGGATGGGTTCTCTCTGTCTACAACAGTGGTCAATATTTAAGTTTATATTTCCACTTAAAAGCAACACAAACAAAAATGTCTTCTTTCATCATTCACAGAACTGTACAAGATATAAAAATGGACTGCACATTGAATAAACACTATTAATTTGGGAAGGTTTATTCAAGCATCAGTTGGATTTTTCTTTAAACAATAACAGTACTATAATACTCAATCCAGCTTGATCTGACCTACTGCCAGACTGAGCTGGTCAAGCTAGTGGGAGCTATACTTCGATTTTCTTATTGACCAACTGCATTGTCTTTTTCCTAAAACAAATAACCCACAATTTGCATTAATAGCAGTAACTCAAATTCTGACAGTTAACATCTAATAGCACTTAACAGTTTGGCCTGATGTTTAATGGCTGGTAGGTCAGAACGAGGTGGATTCTTCAGGAAAAGTACACAGTTTTTAAAAAGCCAGCAGTATTTGCACTCCAGTAAGACTTGTAGAACTGAAGTCAGTAACTATTGCAATATTGTTCAGGTATTCACAGTGACACAGGCAGAGGACAAGTGGGCTTGACCCCCAGAAACAATCGCAAGTTTCCCCAAGACAAGCACACACTTGCCGTCACAAAAATCACACAAATATTGCCAAACGGGGTTGTTCTCACCCTATCTGAGCTTTTTTGCTCCTCTCTGATGACATTTTCCTCCTCTCATAGGATTCTCATCTCAAATATGTGAGACTCCCTTCCCTACTCCCAACATACTTGGGGTCTTGTTCATCAACTCATTTACTTTTAAAAACAAACAAAAGACAGCTGACCATGAGCTGTAAATTACACAGGGTATTCCACTAGGAGAGTAACTACTGAAACATAAGGCCTTGTCTTCATTAGATCATGTATGGACTTGTGCATACACAGATTATTCCAGCATTCAACTAAAAGCTGTTACACAGAATGTCAAACACTGACCAGCATGGGGGATAACATGGGGAATATTACTGTCTTCATTATTACATACTAAATAATTATAATGTATTTTATTTCTCCTCTTGTTTGGCCACAGTAAAAGACAAAGCCGCATGAATGAATTCCTGCAAAAGAAGGATTGCTCATCTCAATTTGCAATAGCTCTTACTGACAGTGTACTCAACATGATCAAAGACATGAGACCCCCTCATAAACTCAATCTATAGTTTGACTACTAAGCCACTTCAATCCAATATGGCACCCTGGACTGAGACAGCAACAGACAGGTTTGGAATTCCTGTAAAATCAAGGCTGTGGTGCATGATAACAATGCAGCTTATGAAGAAGCAGCCCTCAGGTTGTTGGAGGAGAGGCATGGGATATATTCAATCATCTTTGCTGATCACATATTACAATTAGTGGTCAGCCACGCACTGATGAATCCACAAATTACCAAAGCAAAAAGAGCTGCAAGGAGCTTGGTGGAACATTTAAAAGAGTGAAATTGCCAGCACAAAGCTGAAACAAAAACAAATGGGCAACCCTGAACATAAACTGATGGACTAGCTTATTACATGATCAGCCACCTCTTAGAGTAGAGTTGGCTTGTTGCATCAACTCTGTCAGACCCAGAAGTGATACAAAGTGTAAAGCATTGCCTCAAGTAATTATCAGATAAAAGCACCTTACATACATACCATTTGCATTTCACAGAATAGTCTTTAACAGTTGATCCATGTTTGTTGCTATTACTGTTTACATCTGCTGTGCATTGCACAATACTCTCTGTAGAGAGAGGTGGGCACCATCACACATAAGCCAGATTTATTCTCTGAGCAGGGTGAACTTCTCAGCTCACTTAGCTGAAACTATATATATCCATCTATCTGTCTAGAGGGAGCCAGAGAGAATACTGTGTGCATGCATAGTAGGAAGAGAGAGAGATGAGACAGATAAAAAGACAAATAGATAAACTCAAAGTATTTAGACCCCTTCAGTTTTTGAGCACTTAATTCTGTTATAGATTTTATTTAAAATGGAAAAAAAATACATCATGGCCATTAATCTAAACACAAACTATTACTGAAGCAAAAACATGCATTCAGATATTCTTGCAAAAACCGTATTCAGATCATAGGTTAAGGCACTCCAAAGTGAGCCCAAACATATCCTGTTTGCAGATTGTCTCAAGAAGTCTCTAGCACTTGTGTAGAAGTTTAGTCAATGTGTGGGATAATCAATTGAGTGGATATGATTAAAAGGCATATCCTTATAAGATCCCACAACTCACAGTGCATGTCAGACCATAATTAAAGCAATAAAGTCCAAGGAATTCATGAACTTCATGAACAATTTATGACGAGACAGATTTTCATAATTGGAAAATGAAACAAGTTTGGAATCACAAGGACTCTTCCTTGAGCTTGCATCAGTCACCAGGCTTGTTCATGAAGGTCCTTGTTCATGGAGGTTACCAAGAACCCAATGAATACACAAACAGAGCTAGACAGAAGTCAAATAAAAACCAGGTACTGCTCATTAACTGGCTAATACCATCCAGCATCATACTATGGGGGAGCTTCTCAGCAGCAGGGAACCAATTACCCGAGATATTAATGCATGGAGTGGCTTCAGGACAGGTCTCTCAATGTCCATGAGGGGCACAGTGAAAGCCCAGACTGAACTGATAACATGTAGAGACCAGAAGAGGACAGTTAGAATGGTGCCAATGTAAATTGCCCAGGCTGGAAAGGATCTGCCAAGAAGAGATGGAAACTCCTGTCTAAATTCAGGTGTGTAATGCTTGTGGAGACTTACTACATACAGAATAAAGTACTAAATAAAGTGTCTGAATACTTGTCAAAATGAGACATTTTTAGACAGTTTTTGACTTTTAATAATTTTTTGCATTGCCATTATGAGTTTTTGTATGTAGACTGAAACAAAAAATTGATCCTTAAATTAAATATTTGAACAGTAAAGCATGCAAAAACTGAAGGGGTCTGAAGAGAAATTTTGGTTTTCAATGTTTACTGCTTCAGTCTTTAGGGTGGCAATTTGCATTAACTCTAGACTGTTATGAAGCGTGATCAGATGAATTGCATTTGAAAATGAAAATTAACTTCATCTCTTAATTATATTTTAAAAATTATATACAAAATTAATAAAAAAAATTACTCTTAATAAAAAAATTAAGTTTCTACTGCATTGTAGACATGCCACAAAATGTTTCTAACATCCTTTCAGTGATCTCTTTAACTTGGGAGAAAGCGTTAACAAGGACAAGACAGCTGATATCACTCTGATCATGTTGATTGAATTACAAAAGCAGACCAGTTGCTTTAAAACTGCAGTGGTGCAAATCATTATCTTCTTCTATTAACCAATGTTACCTCCAAGGAAACACATGCAGTCATCATAGCTTTGCATCAAAAGGGCTTCACAGGCAAGGGCCTTGCTGCTTGTAAGATTACACCTAAATCAACCATTTATCAAATCATCAAGAACTTCAAGGAGAGAGGTTCAATTGCTGTGAAGAAGGCTTCAAGGCACCCAAGAAAGTCCAGCAAGTGGCAGAACCATCTCCTAAAGAGGATCAGGTCACCACCAGTGCAGAGCTTGCTCATGAATGGCAGTATGCAGGTGTGAGTGCATCAGAACAGACTTTTTGGCAAAGGCTTCTGGAGGATGGCCTGGGGTCAAGAATAGCAGCAAAGAAGCCAATTCTCTCCAGGAAAAACAACAAGGACAGACTATACACAAAGTACAGGGATTGGACTACAGAGGACTGGGGTAAAGTTATTTTCTCTGATGAAGCTGTTGCCCCTTCAGACTGTTTGGGACAACTAGAAAAATTATTGTCTGAAGAAGAAAAGGTGGGTGCTACCATGAGTTCTGCATCATGCCAACAGTAATGCATCCTGAGACCATTCATATGTGGGGCTGCTTCTCATCCAAGAGGCTCACTCACAATTTTGCTTACGAACAAAAAATGTCTAAGAAATTAAAGTAAAATGGTATCAAAACATCAACTAATGATCCAGGAGCAACCTGTTGATGAACAATAGTTTTTCCAATATGATGGAGCACTATGTCTCAAGGCAAGTGGCTCAGTGAACAAAAAACTGAAATCCCATTGAGAACCTGTGGTCACTCCTCAAAAAGTGGGTGGACAAAAAAACCCCACAAAAACTGTGATAAACTCCAAGCATTGATTAGGCAAAAAATGGGTAGCCAGGATTTGGCCCAACAGCTGATATCCAACGTGCCAGGGTGAATTACAGACGTCTTGAAAAAGAAGGGTCAACACTGAGCATAACAGTTGTTAACCAAGGATTCCTCTGCTGACAGGTCTAATCCTTCTTGTTACTACTTTGAATGCCTCAAATTACACTGGAAGGAAGCCATTGAAGAAAAACTATTTCAGACCTTGCTCCTGTTTGAGTCAATAACAAAATCCATATAAGTATCCATATAAATCTTAGAAATACTCAATTAGTTGTTCCTGAGACATCTCATTAAAAATCTCAGCTGGATGATGGATGGATTGTCCCTAAATTACTCTCACATTTTTCATCTTCTTGCTTAAACCTTTATCAGTGGTTTTGATCATTCTGCCTGATGACAGCAATCTTGACAGCCCTAGTACAATCCTTAGGATCATGATCATTCGTCTAAATTTAATACCTCAAATCTAAAGCATCATTTACAAGAACTATTCTTAGCTTTAGCAAAGGCCCTGTGTTTTCTTTGCCACACAGCAAATTAGTCAAGTACTAGTAAATTCATTTGATGTTCTGGCCATGGCTTAACAGCAGGGTTATTGTTGAATAAGCCTTACAACTAAAAAAATGTCAGAAATACTACTCTGATACCTGGTGCTGATTTCTGGCTTAGTCCTTCTGTTCGCTGGGCTTCCATTTGTTGTTCCTTCTTCAGTTTCATTCTCTGATTAAACTGCTCCAGCTGCTCCAAACAAAAGTTTTTAAAAAAGGATCTGAAGAGCCCAACACTGAATCCAATCATTACATAAAATAAGCATGAAACAAAACACCATTCCCTAACTGAACATTCCCAAATATACTCAATCAACGGTACAAGAAAATCAATTGTATTAGAATTATACATCACTTTTCCCCATATGTGTGAGGAAAAAGTCTAACATACCCTTTTCTTTTGTTTAGCTTTGATGTCATCTTCCATCATGGGTGCCACCTGGGATTCAGCTTCAGTATCTTTAGACTCAGTTTCAGCAGGCTTGCTAATAAAAGTATGTACTTCTTTGGCTGCAAAAGGTTTTACACCAACAGATTTCTCAGTTTGTACTGTTTCTATTGTTTTGAGACATCGGTTGTGTGTAGTGGGCTTTGCCTTAGTCTGCTGGGTGGCATAACCAGAGCCAAACTGACCTGAAGTGGGTGTGTAAGGAAAAGTTGGAAAAGGACCAAAAGATCCTGGTGCGGTAAAAGTAGAAAGGGCAGGATAGAACTGGGCAGGGCTTGGTAGCATCATGGACGAAGGCCTGGCTGACGCTGTATAACTTGCATAGCCAGATAGTAAATGAGAGGGTGGTGTCCGATAACCAGTAGCATAATGCAGAGGATTTAGAGAAACTGACCCACAGGGATTTTGTTTTCCATCTGTAGCATAACTACACTCCCAGGAATCTTGCTTGCTTTTAAGGAGGTTTGCAGCAGTGGAGAATTCACTGGACATTTGAGTACATTGCAAACCAACAGACTGAGCTAATGAGAAGGCTTCTGCTGTTGGTTTGTAGGAGTCGTGTGTGACAATTTTGTTTGGATCTGATGTCATTTGCTTTGCTTCTGGACTGTTCTTAACAGTCCTTTTAAGGTTGAATAGGTCCCGTTCCTCAACTGTGCCTTCATTGCGGTGATGCTTAATAAAATCCAAATAGCTCATGTAAACCTCACGGTTAGAGGTTTTAACAGGGGATACACCCTCAGAATCAGTAGAATGACTACTATCTCTTCGATCATACCTCCTTGTTGATTTTTCATCTTTTTGGTCAAAAGAATGAGAAGTCTGGGTTTTGACCTTCTTGCCATACAAGCGTTCTTTTGTCCTATCGGCTAACTTGCTAACTTCTGTTGTGTCTAATTCAAGACCAATGGTTTGCAGTAGCTCCTGAATAGATTTATAATGGCTTGCATTTTGGTCCATATCTTCATTGGTATCCTCCGATTTCTGACACACTGGGCTAAGCCTGCCTACTGCTCTGTAACTTTCACATGGTTTTTGTCTTTCGTATTTCTCTCTGTTCTCAGCATATGAGTCCTCAACATATGGTTCATCCCTGTAATGATCTTGTGACACTTTAAATTCATCACACTCTTTCAAAAATTGTTCACGCTCTTCTAAAAGCCTACTTTCACTACTAGTAGTTATTGCCTCTCCATAAAGGAACCGATTCTCAGACTTAGCTTCAAAGTTATATTTCATTCCAACATTTTTGGAAAAGCCGCTGCCATCTACCACAGCTATTTCATGCGGCAGTAGATCGTCTTGGGTGTTTTCAATTTGTCCCAATATAGGTTTCATATTCGGTTTGCTCCTGTTTAAGGGATAGTCACCCTGATCTTGAAGGATCCTCCAATTCTCCAGTGGATCAGAATCTTTTCTAGCACCTCTCAATAATGAAGACAATAAGTTTGAATCTGCTTTATTTAAAGCACCAAGAAACCTATCCATTTGTGTTGCAAGATTGCTCTTTTGCTTTGAAGCTGAAGACTGGGCTGAAGAGCCCTCACTTGTGGATGTCTGATCACAATCCTGGTGAGAAAACTGGGACATCTGGGAAGGCAATGTAGAATATCTTTGATCTTTGGTCTCTCTGGTACTTTTTTGGTCATAAAATCCAGACCTTGGCTGAAATGACTGTTGACCAACTGCTTTGTTATTGCTGGTATGCAAACTGGCTTTGTAAATCAGTTTATCGAAAAAATCAACAGTATTATGGAGCACTGATGGTGGATTACAGGGTTTTTTAAACGCAGTATCTGAAGGCTCAGAGGGACTGATGAAAGCTGAGTGATCATCTTTAGGTTGTTTAGACATTGGAAAATTAGCATACTGACCAGCTGTAGTTAAATCCTTCTGCAAGACAGAAAAAGCAAATCATAATTTGACAACATTTACCACTGCATTAACCAATGAACATTAAAAACATTTGATGCACTGCAGTGCAATTATTCTTCTTTAGGACTAGACAGGGAAAACTTGAAGGGTAAAGTGATTTGCATCCCTGCTTACAAAGGGCAAAGCAAAGACAGCACTACTGGATCTTTCCTGTCACCTTTACTTTACTGTGGTTGTATAACATAAGGATATTAGCCAGGTGGAGGGTAGCTGGGAAGCAGTACTCCATGTGTGTGTGGCTGTGGATATGGAGACATGTGATGTGTAAAGTACACTGGCAAATTACTGGTTCCAGGATTTACAACTTCTGCATTAGTCCATGGGTTTTCTTCAGATTTAGTGCCAGGACAAACTTCCCTCTGACTCTGACACAATCTCTCTCAAACTGTCTTTCAAGAGGAATATACTTCTTCCTGCCACAACTTGAGGTGTGCTTACAGCTGCTGCTCTGACTATGACTGCTCCTCCTGCTGCAACTGCTTCCCCTGCTGCTACTCCCACTCCTGCTCCTGGAGCTCCTGCTGAGGCTCCTGAGCTCCAGTCAGACTGGTGCCTTCTTACAGAGGACTTGCCTGGATTCTGACCTTGAATGCACTCTTGTGTCCTGGCAGCCAAGTCCAATAGTCTTAAGGAGGTCTTGCATGTTCTTGTACTTCTGCCCTAACTTGAGCATCATGAGACCCAGTTACTCTGGGGTTAATTTGAGGTTCCTCATCAAGATGATGCCTGGGTGAAGCTAAAGAATGGTGCTTATCCTAATATTTGCTCTGTTTAGTTATTTGATTTCCATGTTCTTCAGGATGCCCTTGGTTGCAAGAATGCATGTCCTCTTCTTCATCCCAATACAAAATCATTTCATCAATATTAAGAGAAACTTCTCTTCATCTTCAATATCTACAAAGCGTTTCTTTTGGTATGGTGGTTGGGCTACTGCCTCTGCCATCACACTAAGAAGCTGGGAGAGGTCTGAATTGTCCTGGCTGATACTTTTACAAGAAAGTGGAAGCCCATGCCCACTCTCTTTGGTCAGCTGAAGTTTGCTTTTTCAAGGGCACTAGTATTAGAAATTTGAAACTGATACCAGTAAATTTAGGCACTGCACACAGTAACTGAGCTGCATCCTTTATAAAAAACACTACCTGAACTGAAGATTCAGTACTTGAAATCTATTAAATAGCAGTTTAATTAGACATTAAACAAAGAATGATCTAAAACTCACAGCTATAACAAATGATAAAAGGTGTTCAAACAGATGTCTAAATAATTACCTTTTACAAATTCAGTAAAATAACCCACTTAGTAGGTATTATCAAATCATACCTACCTGTCCTATCATGGAAAAATCAGTTTCAGAAGAGTCAGCTCTCTTTTTTAAGATGGATTTAGTGGGCATCATCATCATGTCCTCCAGTTCTTTACGCCGATGAGCCCTTTCAAGCTCTCCAAAGTCTTCCTGATCTCTCTTGCTGTTTCTGCTGCTACCACTGCAGCTCCGACTCCTTCCTCTGCTGCGGTTTCTGCTGCGCTGTCTACTGTTGCTCCTTGTCCTGCTCCTTGCTCTACTCCTTCCCCTGCTCTGAGTCCTACTCCTACTGCGGTGTTTGCTACCTCCTCGGCTCAGCGTCCTGCTGCAAGTTGCTGCCGGACTAGAGCTCCTGCTACGTTGGCGATTTCTACTGCGAATTCCATCTGGACTGTGGCTCCAGTCCCTGTTCCTACAATGGCTGTGCCTTCTTGAACTATGCTCATCATGGCCCTCATAGCTTGACTGATGTGAAGAATAATCTCTGTGAGGAAAAAAAAAAACACACAATAAGGCTATTCATGTAAGGCTAAGTTCCAAGCCAGTGGTGCTTTAAAAAAAAAAAGGCATAGGGTAAAAGCTTGAGACATCAGATTATGGCCCATTGGGCATATATATATATTTTCTAGGTTATTCTGGGAATCAGTGCAAACACGTTTGAATTTCTTCCCACTTATTTGCACTATCAAGCTGCTATTTGCTAACAAAATTTCCTGTTTTCAAATCACTTGCCAGGAGTTACCTGTGAGTTTTACAATTTCTCATATTTTCATCAAATTTTTTCTGCGCTATCGATTCGCTGTAATTTTCCACTTTTTTCGACTCGGTGCCATAATCACAAAGCCAAGGAATGGAAGCACCACTCCTCTCCGCTTCATGTGTCCAACAGGATTGCTCTCCTCGGTGAAGCACCTCCTGAGAAACCTGAAAGAGCTCTGGTTATAGGAGACTATCTTACGGCACATGAAATTAGCCAGGCCGTTTGGGGCTCCAGCATCTTTAGTTAGCTGTATACTGGGAGTCAAGATAGTATTTCACATAGGAGCTAATGATACATAGACTTATAGAGATGTGTAAATTAGCAAAGACGATGTCCGATGCTCTGGCCCCAACCCAATGCGACGTGGTGATGTAGCTTACAGCAGGTTATGGTCGCTGAACTGCTGGATAGTCCAGGTGGTGCTCCGAAAACAATCTGGGTTTTGTAGATAATTGGAGCAGTTTTGATGGCAGGGCTAGCCTGTTAGGGTGGGATGGTATCCATCCCACTTGGGAAGGTGCTACTCTCATTTCTTGCAGCATAGCTCATAGTCTCAGCACAGGGCTAGGTAATCTCTGAAAACCCAGAGCCAAGGCCAGGGAGCAGACAAACAGATTAAACTGAGGCATCACTCAGGTTCCATATTGAAACTGTGTCTGTTCCCTGAGCAAAACAAAAATGTAGAAATATTCAAAGTTTTTGGTTAAATTAATTACCATAAAATTAGACCATACTGAATACAAAGCCAGCAACTTTGATAAGAAAGTAGGACTGTTAAATATTAGGTCTCTCACGTCTAAAGCACTCATTGTTAACAAAACTATTACTGATCAGGAGTTTAATGTACAGTGTCTAACAGAAACATGGATTAAACCAAATGTATATGTAGCATTAAATGAAGTTCTCTACACTAACATAAAATATGCAGCCACAAAAACTAAGTCTGTCCAGTTGATTCCTCTAATTATAATTAACAGAGCCCCATGGCTGTATTCAGAATTTGTTTGTGAATTTGGAGATTTCATCTCAAAGGCACAGACCTGGAGGGGTCATAGGCATAGAATGTGCTGCTAAACTGGGATGTTTGGATGCTCCAAATCTGTAATCTTATCCAAATCTGTAACTTTAATCTTATTCTGGTAAAGCTATTCTTGCTGGAGATATGCTTTGGGTAGCTGGTATGCTGAAAAGTGAAATTCCACTTCATCTCCAGCTTTTTATCAGAGGCCTGAAGGTTTTGTGCCAAAACTGACTGATATTTGGAACTGTTCATAATTCCCTCCACCTTCCCTCCCTGTGATTATTTCTAAGCTCTTTGTGTACCATGACTGTTGCTGTAAGATGCAACTAAGTAAATGTCAGGAAAATCCTATTAGAACAGATACTGACTACTATTTAATATGAACTTGAATGTGATTGGATAATACTGAGCACAGTCACATCCCGATTATAACAGAATGTGCACACTTGGGCAACCACATTATTGTTCCCCTGTAAACAATTTAAGTTTGTTTTTCAATTGAATTGCTCAGATATGTCACAAGAAGGATGGAAAAAATCTGAATTATTTATCTTGGTCAGATTTTTTTACATCACGAAATTTAACAGTGGTGTGTAGATTTATTATGTCCACTATAGCCCACACTCTTGTGCATCTATCTGGATAGCTTTAACAATATGTCTCCCAAGCCTTGTGGAAAACTCTGATCATGCACAATGAGTGCACACACAGTGTGTGTGTATATGCAGGCGTGTAGGTAGAGAAGCAGGTAATAAGAGTATTTCAAATGAGCTTCATCATCTAACAAGGTGTGTGGCAAATCCAAACTCTAATAAAAATAAATAGACTTTACCTGGCATAGGGAATCTCTGCTCCTGCACTCTGGGATAAACCCGTGAACTTGTTTCCCACGGTTATAACAAGACTGCGGTCAGTGGGGAGACCACCATGTTGGGGTGAAGCAGTATATCTCTGTAGGACAGTAAGGATGCAAATTAACAGTATACATTTTTTTTTCAAAAATGATCTATAAACTGCAAGAGTGCATATTAATCATTTAGCTTAAATAGTTTTTTTAAACAAACAATTCAGCCTACAAATGTTTTCTCTGTTATGCTTCTTTACCAAACCACAGCAACAGCACAGGTCATGGATATCCCCTGTCTACACATTTTACTTTCCTTAGTTTTCCCTGCTAAAATCCTGTGTGATGGGAGAAGAGAAAATACTAAAGGACAGGGGGTACTCCAGGACCAGTGATCTACGAAAAAGC